>RJWJ010028765.1:0-21167 GCA_004363605.1 Indri indri | reverse complement strand
TCCTGATTTGAAGTTTGTTGTGGTGGCCATGTGACAAAGTCTGAAGAGTTGGAATGCAGCATAAGTGCTTTATAAAATTTTCCAGAAATATCTTCGAATATTAAAAAAAATAGTTTTATTCTAATCACCTGGAAGGCTCGTTAAACCAAAGTGGTAGCCACCAATCCCAGAGTTTCTGATTCAGTAAGTCTGGGGTGAGGCCTGAAAATTTGCATTTCAGGCAAGTATCCAGGTGATGCTGATACTGCTGTTTCAAAGACTGTGAGAACCAGTGCCTTTAAAGAAGATGTGCACTTACTTCTGTTTCCCTTTGTTCTTCCTTATGCTTATAATGGGTATGTTACTGTTTAATCACAAACATCCATTTTTGGCACATATGGCAACACCCTCATTCTCAGGATGGCAGAACAATAAGATAGAAAACATGAAGATCTCTGATGATTATGAGACCTGCTACTATCTCTGCATGCTCTGCCTTTAGGTAAGAGAACTGAATTTTTACTTTTTTAAGCCATTTACTGTATTCTCTCACATATGCAGGCAAACTTTCATAGATTGCCTTGACATTTTTAATGTAAATATATAAATCTAACATATTAATTTCCATCACTGACTAATATTCTCATAGATAAATTAATTTTATTTTATTTTATTTTTAATTGACAAATTATTGTATATATTCATTTGGTACAATGAATTTTATTTTTAAATGTGCTATTACTTTGTATATAGATGCTTTCCATTTTTTCTTATTACATACAATTTACCAATAAACATTTTAAAATATTACCTTGGGTATTGCTGGCATAAATTGTAAAAGTGGTCTGAGAAATTGAAAGGTGTACAGTTTTATTTAAGATACAAAATGCCAAATATCCCTCTCATATTATTGCACCAAATTGTACTCCCAAAGAAAAGTATTACCAATTGCCTCATAAATTTACAAAAATTATAAGCATCTACAAAGGTAGTATTTTGTGTTGTTTAATTAGGCATTCTCTGTTGTCAATGGACTCAAGTTTAAATCCCAATTCCACCAATTTCTAGTTACATGAGCTGGAGAAATTAATCTCTCCATATTTTAATTTTAACAATTGTTTAGTCATCAACCCAAAATATATTGAGCAACCACTTTATAACACTCTGTCGGGAATTGATAAGGACAATTGAGAACAATTCACGTATTAACTTTGCCTTATGAAGATTAAACCAGGTAATACACTCAGAGCAATTTACAAAGTACCTAGGACATGCTAGTTGTACAAAATCAGTGTTAGCTAATATTGTAGTGCTATTTCGCAGCTCCTGTGTTTATTAATATTTTCATTTATTTGATTATAAGTGAGATGAAACATCTTTAATGTGTGAATAAATCTTTGTTGTTTTCAAAATTTTTATTCACATTTTCTATTTTATGAATATATTTACTGCCTTTTGTTCTTTGCAGGATTTGTATATGTTAAACATATTGATATTGTGTTTGTTATGAGTACAGCAAAGAAATTCCCTTTTGTCACTTGCCTTTAGCATTAAATGTGGAATTTTGACCTATTAAAATATTTCATTTTTCAAATTTCAACTCTAAACATTTTCTTTATGAAAACTATTTTTGACATATGCTTAAATAACATATCCTTCTACAATGTTTAAAACTATGTAGCTGTATTTTCTTTCATTAATTTTATGGCTTCCTTTTCTATCATTTAAATACTAATGCATTTGAAAGTTGATTTAGATTGTGAGATAATCCCTAATTTTGTTTTTTTAATACAAATGATTGCCCAAAATCATTCGTTGAATAGTCTTTCCTATCAGACTATTAGAAAAGTGGATGAAGTCAGAGAAATAATGTGATCCAGACTGTTCTGGGCCTTGTAGGCTTTTTAAGAATCTTACCACAGCTCTGAATGCAATGTGGAGTCACTGCAAGGTTGTGACGAGTAGAGAAGAATGGTCTTACATGTGTTTGAAAATAATTTACATAGATTGCTGTCTAGAGAATAGACTGTACGTGGGAACAGATGGAAGAGTACAGACGTGTTGGTATGCTAATGCAGTAATCCCAGGGAGAGAGAAAGGTCTTCTGGACGTGAGTGATCGCAACAGAGGTGGTAAGAAGTGGTTGGGCTTTGCCAACGAAGAAGCAACTGTGAATGTGTTAAATTTGCGTGGTGTACGCTAGATACCTAGATACCCATACAGAGATAGAGAACGTAAGCACTTGGATGACGAAAACAAGATTATCTGGGGAAAAAATTAAAAACCATCTTCATTCAGTCCATCTTTATCAGCAGTAAGTCAACAAGATTTTATCTGAATCAATCTCAGGTACACCTAAGGGCCATTCCTACTGCTGCAGATACTATATATGGACAATTTACGTTTGGTTGACTTTGAAAGATTCTTAAAATTTCTTTCTTTACTCTAACATAAGAAAAAATTTCATGGATGAGTTTGTTGTGCATATGAGAAGTATGGCTTCAGAAAATAATTGTCGAAAAGATATATGGGTATAGTAAATGAGTCTTAATTGTATTTAAATATAGAACTGTAGTATGGGAGAAAATATTTGCATGCTATACATCCAATAAAGGCCTGATTACCAGAACATACAAAGAACTCAAGCGAATAAGCAAGAAAAAAATCAAACAACCCCATTAAAAAGTGGGCAAAGGATATGAACAGAAATTTTTCAAAAGAAGATAGACTAATGTCCAACAAACATATGAAAAAATGTTCAACGTATCTAATCATCAGGGAAATGCCAATCAAAACCACAATGAAATATCACTTAACTCTAGAGAGAATGCCTTTTATCAAAAAATCCCCAAACAACAAATGCTGGCATGGATGCAAAGAGATAGGAACACTCATACACTGCTGGTAGGACTGCAAACTAGTACAACCTCTGTGGAAAGTAATACGGAGATACCTCAAGGAGCTACAAGTAGAACTATCATTTGATCCAGCAATGCTGCTATTGGATATTTACCCAAAGAAAAAAAGACATTTTCTAAAAAATACACCTGTATCTGAATGTTTATAGCAGCACAATTAACAATTGCAAAGATGGAATACAACTCAAGTTCCTATCAACACATAAGTAGATTGATAAAATGTGATATATGTATACCATGGAGTTTTACTCAGACATAAAAAAAAAAAGGTAAACTAATACCTCTCGTATTAACCTGGATAGAACTGGAGACCATTCTTCTATGTGAAGTATCACGAGAATCAAAAAATAAACACCATGTGTCCTCACCATGATATTGGAACTAAATTATCAACACTCATATGTTTATATGGTAGTAAAATTTAATGGAAATCAAGCAGGTGGGGGAAAGGAGGGGAAAAATAAATTCACACCTAATGGGTACAATGCACACTATCTGGGCGATGGGCACACTTACAACTTTGACTCAAACTGTTCAAAAGCAATTTATGTAACCAAAACATTTTTACCCCTATAATACTATAAAATAAAATTTTTAAAATGTAATATTCATAAATATGGAACTGCAGAGCATATAAAAACAAGCTTAGTGCCTGAATGGTATTCTCTTGGATCAATATTTAAAATACCTTTTTTTTTTTTTTTTTAGCTCCAATCAGCCATCATGACTTTATTGCTACTTTACTCCCTCCTTCCCTCCTCTTCCCAGTTCCAGAAATGTAGGATTCATCACCTGGCAAGGAAGTTGTCTAGATTTTCTTAACCCCAAGAAGGAAGTAGAGGGCACTCTCATTTGCTGAGTGGAGCCTAATCTGGCCAGCTTGGTTCCATGTGCTTTGTACATATTACTCATTTCAGAATGGTTCCCCTTTTTCTTCCTGGGTTATAGAATTAAATGTTCATGGGAGTAAGATTTTTTGCTAAGAAGACAACAGCGAATAACTAGAAAGTGGGTTGAAATGGTCACACGATTTGCCATAGTTATAAATGATCTGCATCTTCCAAGTTTCTTTAAGTGCTCACATATTTTAAACTCTATGCATCCTGGTTCAACTATGCACAAGAGGATAGTTACGTCATGTTTTACTTTTCTAGTATCACCTAGATAAAAAAAAAAGTACCACAAACTGGGTAGCTTAAAAAAATAGAAATTTGTTCTCTCACAGTTTTGGAAGCCAGAAGTCTGAAATCACAGAGTCAGCAGCCTTGGTTCTTTCTGGAGGTTTTCGAGGAGAAATCATCCCGTGTCTCTCTCCTAGCTTCTGATGCTCACCTGCAATCCTCGGCATTCCTTATCTGTGGTATCACTCTAATCTCTGCCTCCGTCTCTGCATGGCCTACTTTTCTGTGTGCCTCTCTGTGTATTTTCTTTTAAAAAAATATTTATTTTTTTCATTTCAGCATATTACATGGGTACAAATATTTAGGTTACATATACTGATTTTGCTGCACCCGAGTCAGATATTCAAGAGTGTCCATCCCCCAGATGGAGCACACCACACCCATTAGGTGTGAACATACCAGTCCCCTCCTCCCCTCTCCCACCTGCCTGACACCTGATGAATGTTACTACAAAATGTGGACTTAAGTGTTGATCAGTCAATACCAATTTGATGATGAGTACATGTGGTGCTTGTTTTTCCATTCTTGGGATACTTCACTTAGTAGAATGGGCTCCAGCTCTATCCAGAATAATACAAGAGGTGCTAGATCACCATTGTTTTTTGTGGCTGAGTAGAACTCAACGGTATACATATACCACATTTTATTAGTCTGTTCATGTATTGATGGGCACTTGGATTGTTTCCATGTCATCGCAATTACGAATTGTGCTGCTATAAACATTCTAGTACAGATGTCTTTTTCATAGAATGTCTTTTTTTCCTTTGGGTAGATGCCCAGTGATGGGTTGCTGGATCAAAAGGTAGTTCTACTTGTAACTCTTCGAGGTATTTCCATATTGCTTTCCATAGAGGTTGTACTAGTTTGCAGTCCCACCAGCAGCGTATGAGTGTTCCTGTCTCTCCACATCCATGCCAATATTTTTTGTTTTGGGACTTTTTGATGAAAGCCATTCTCACCGAAGTTAAGTGATATTTCATTGTGGTTTTTATTTGCATTTCCCTGATGATTAGAGATGTTGAGTGTTTTTTCATGTTTGTTGACAATTAGTCTGTCCTCTTTTGAAAAGTTTTTGTTCATGTCCTTTGCCCACTTTTTGATAGGGTCGTTTGATTTTGTTCTTGCTGATTTCCCTGAGTTATGCATTGATTCTGGTTATCAGCCGTTTAGCGGATGTGTAACATGTGAATATTTTCTCCCATTCTGTTGGTTGTCTGTATACTCCTGTGATAGTTTCCTTGGCTGCGCAGAAACTTTTTAATTTAATCAGGTCCAATTTATTTATTTTTGTTGTTTCTGTGATTGCCTTTGGGGTCTTTGCCAAAAATTCTTTCCCTAGGCCAATATTTATAAGAATATTTCCAACATTTCCTTCTAGAATTCTTATATTTGCCTACTTTAGGTTTAAGTCTGTTATCCACTGTGAGTAAATTTTTGTGAAAAGTGAGAGGTGCAGATCCTGATTCAGTCTTCTACATTGGCTATCCAGTTTTCCCAACACCATTTATTGAATAAGGATTCTTTCCTCCAGAGTATGTTTTTGTCTGGTTTGTCAAAGATAGATGGCTATATGAGGATGGTTTTATATCTGGGTTCTCAATTCAGTTCCATTGGTCTATGTCTCTGTTCTTGTGCCAGTACCATGCTGTTTTAGTTACTATTCCCTCGTAGTATAGCTTGAAGTCTGGTAAATTGATGTCTCCCAATTTGTTCTTTTTGCTTAAGATTGTTTTGCTATATGGGGTCTTCTCTGGCTCCATACAAAGCATAGAATTATTTTTTCTAGATCTGTGAAAAATGATGTTGGTATTTAATAGAGGTTGCCTTGAATCTGTAGATCACTTTGGGTAGTATAGACATTTTAACAATGTTGATTCTGCCGACCCATGAGCATGGTATGGTTTTACACCTATTTATATCCCCTGCTATTTCCTTCCTCAGTGTTGTTTAGTTCTCCTTGTAGAAGTCTTTCACTACATTAGTTAAATATATTACTGGTATTTTATTTTCTTTTTTGCTACAGTGACGGTATTTAGTCTTTGATTTGGTTCTCAGTTTGACTATTGTTGGTGTATAGAAATGTTACTGATTTCCGAACATTGATTTTATAACCTGAGACATTGCTGAATTTGTTTATCAATTCCAGTTGTCTCATGGCGGAATCTTTGGGGTTTTCTAGATATAAGATCATATCATCAGCAGAGAGCAATAGTTCAACTTCTTCTCCCACCATTTGGATGCCCTTGATTTTCTTCTCTTGTCTGATTGCTCTGGCTAGGACTTCTAGCACTACGTTGAATAGAATTGATGATGGAAGGCAACCTTGTGTGGTTTCAGTTCTCAGTGGGAATCCTTTCAATTTTTCCCATTCAATGTGATGTTGGCTGTGGGTTTGTCACATATGGCCTCTATCATTTTTAGGTAAGTACTATCTATCCCATTTTTGTTAAGTGTTCTTAGCATAAAAGGGTGCTAAATTTTGTTGAATGCTTTTACTGTGTGTATTGAAAGGATCATATGTTCTTTATTTTTACTGCTATTTATATTTTGAATTACATTTATAGATTTGCATATGTTGAACCATCCCTGCATCTCTGGGATGATGCCCACTTGGTTGTGATGGATTATTTGGTTTGCTAGGATTTTGTTGAGAATTTTTGCATGTATCTCCATAAGGGATATTGGTCTGTAGTTTTCTTTTTTTGTTGTGTACTTTCCTGGTTTCAGTATCAGGGTGATGTTGGCTTTATTAAACCTGTTTGGAAGGATCCCTTTCTTCTCGATGTCTGGAATAATTTCTTCAGGATAGGCACCAGTTCTTCTTTGTAGATCTAGTAGAATTTGGGTGAGAAACAATCTGGTCCAGGATATTTCTTTTTAGGAAGATTTTTGCTGGTTCAATTTTGGTACTTGATATTGATCTGTACAGGAATACTATTTCTTCCTGTTTGAGGGTAGGGAGGTCGTGTGTTTCTAGGAATTTGTCCGTTTCTCACATGTTATCAAGTTTATGTGCATAGAGGCTTTTATAGTATTTGTAGATGTTATTTTGTATTTATGTGGTATCAGTTGTAATTTCTTTTTCATACCTGATTGAGCTTATTGGAGTCCTTTGTTTTCTACATCTCATTAATCCAGTAAGAGGCATGTCAATTTTGTTTTTCTTTTCCAAAGAACCACCTTTTTGTTTAATTAATCTTACATGTAGTTTTTTCTCATCGATTTCATTTAATTTTGCTCTCATTTTTGTTATTTCTTTTCTCCTGCTGGCTTTAGGGTTGGTTTGCTCATCCTTTTCCAGTTATTTGAAATGATTCATTAGATTTTTGATTTATGATCTTTCTGTCTTTTAGATGTAGGCATTTATGGATATAAATTATCCTCTCATACTGCTTTAGCTGTTTCTCACAGGTTTTGATAACTTGTGTCTCCCCTATCATTTAATTCAAAGAATCTTTTCAATTGTATCTTAATTTCCTCCTTTATTCAATAATCATTCAGCAGAAGGTTGTTTAGTTTCCATGAGTTTGTGTAGAGATGAGAGTTTCTGTTGGAGTTGATTTCTAATTTTATTCCACTGTGGTCCAAGAAGATTCATGGTATAATTTCTATTTTTTTTTTAATTCTGTTGAAACATGTTTTGTGGCCTAGGATATGGTCAGTCTTA
Source organism: Indri indri (assembly GCA_004363605.1). Classification (NCBI taxonomy): domain Eukaryota; kingdom Metazoa; phylum Chordata; class Mammalia; order Primates; family Indriidae; genus Indri; species Indri indri. Next base: position 13,422 of record RJWJ010028765.1, on the reverse strand, counting down.
GAGAATATCTCATGAGCTGTTGAGAAAAATGTATATTCAGTGGTTTTTGAGTAGAATGTGCTGTAAATATCAGTCAGTCCCATTTGTTCTAAAGTTCTCTTTAAGTCCATTGTTTCTTTGTTTATTTTCTGTTTGGAGGATCTGTCCTGTTCTGTCTGAGAGGTATTGAAGTCACTGGCTATTACGGTGCTGCTATTTACCATTCTGTTTAGATCAAGTACGATTTGTTTTATGAATCTGGATGCACCTGTGTTAGTTGCATAAATATTTACAATTTTTATGTCTTCTTGTTGAATTGTACCCTTCACCACTGTATAGTGACCATCTTTGTCTTTCATTACTTTTGTTGATTTGAAGACTTAGTTATCTGAAATCAGAACTTCTATGCCAACTTTCTTTTGGCTTTTATTTGCATGGAATATTGATTTCCATCCCTTCACCTTGAGTCTGAATGCATCCTTGTGGGTTAGATTTATTCTCTGAAGATGGCAGATACTTGGCTTGTGTATATTTATCCATCTGGCCAGCCTATGTCTTTAGTGGGCAGTTTAAGCCATTCACAATTATTGAAAGAATTGATATGTGGGGCAGATTTCTGTTCATCCTGCTGAATTGAACTTTGTTGCTTTGTTTTCTCTCTTGAGCCATTGTGGTATCTAGCCTTTAACCTTTAGCTTTTGGGTGATTTTAAACTGGTGAGTGTTTATCGTGCTGCTGCATGTGTAATGCTATTCTGAAGTACTTCCTGGAGGGCAGGTCTTTTTTGATGAATTCTCTCAGTCTTTTCTTGTCTGAGAAGGTCTTTATTTCTCCTTCATGTAAGAAACTTAGTTTTGCAGGATACAGGATTCTAGGCTGGGAATTATTCTGTTTAAGAGTGAGGATGGAGCCCCAGTCTCTTCTGGCTAGTAAAGTCTCAGTTGAGAAGTCTTCAGTTAGTCTGGTGGGTTTTCCTTTGTAGGTTACCTGCTTCTTTTGCCTTACAGCTTGTAGGAGGGACTCTTTCAGGTTTATTTTGGCCAGTCTGATGACTATGTGTAGTGTTGTCTTCTTGTTTGCAATGAATCTCCCAGGAGTCCTTTGAGCTTCTTGTACATGGGTATCTAGATTTCTAGCAAGGCCAGGGAAATTTTCCTCCATGATATCCTCAAATAGTGTATCCAACCCTTGTGTATTTTCTTCTTCACCCTCAGGTATGCCTATAATTCTCATGTTAGGTCTCTTCATATAATCCCACATTTCTTATAGGCTTTGCTTTTTTCTCTTATTTCTCTTCTCTATCTCTGCAACTGACTTGTTTAATTTAAAGATGTTATCTTCAATTTGTGATATTCTTTCTTCTGTTTAATCTTCCCTGTTCTTCAGGCTTTCCACTGTGTCTTGTAGTTCCTTGAATAAATTCTTCATTTCCAGAAGTTCTGTTTTTCTTTAATATTTCAATTTCTTTAATGAATTTTTCTTCCAAGTCCTGGAATTTTTTTTTTTTTTTTTGTGGTTTCTTTGTGTTGGGTATCCATTTTCTCTTGCATATCATTGAGTTTTCTTACAATTCATGTTCAAAATTCTTCTCTGTCATTTTAGTGCTCTAAATTTGGTTGATATCCATTGCTACAGTGCTGGTGTTCCCCTTTGGGGGTGTCCTTTCCATTTGATTCTTATACTTTCAGAGTTCTTTTGCCAATTCCTTCCCATCTGGAGCAGCTGTTGCTTCTTAACCTTGAATATTTGTTCATATAATGACACACCCACTTTAGTCTCTGAGCCAGTAGGTGGTGCTTGTGGGTAAGATTTAACCACACCCTGTGTGATGAATGAGTAAATGAAGTAAAATGGTGTGCTAATTGACCTCCCTGTCAATAAGTGGTGCTTGCCTGGAGGAGCAAGCTGCAGTGTTGTTTTTTGTTCTGGTAACCAACTCTCATTCCTCTCAAATAGCACTCTAGTACCTCACATGTTCGGTGGGGCCCTGAGATTTCCAGGGGTGTCTTTATTTTCTGCCTCAGTAGGGGTAGGTGGGGGAGCGAGGCTGGGCAGGGCTGGGTTGGGTGAACCTGCCCTCAAGCCCCACGGATCATGTTCAAAGGGGTCAAATGTCTGTTCTCTGCTTCTGGGCAAAGCTGCCAGGAAGCAGCTGAAATGGCCCCACCTAGCCAAAAATTCTGCATGTGGGGTTTTCTGAGACCTGCAGTCTGGAGCAGGCCTCACTCCTTGCCATCCTCCTCTATTCCATGGTTTCTCCCAGGCCTCAGACAGCAGACAGGACCTCAAGCCAGCTGAGCTCCCCTGTGATGTGAGCCAGGAGGGTCCCTCCCAGGATCACAGCCTGAGCTGGTATTGAGTCCCTTCTTTCGTGGGAGGGTTGCCCATAGAGCACACTGCAGCTAGGACCCACTCTGATCTGCCCCTGAAAGCATACACACCTCAGTAAAGTAGTTCACAAATATCCCTTCTGTGCCCCTGGGTAATGCGATTGAGACCTGGGTGTACATATGGGATCTGGCCTGCAGGCCTGTCCCCTGGGCCCCAGAGATCAATCCCTGACCATGCTAGGGAGAAAAATGCGCATCTCAAGTCACCCACGGGATGCCCTATCTGGATTAATGCCTCTCTGTCTTGGGGTTTGCCCCACTCTGCTGGAGTCACAGGACAAGTGGCACCAGGGAGGGCCAGCAGGTAGGGAACTCACAATCCAAGTACCCCTCGGTCCTGCCATAGAGCCCCAAAAGGAAAAGTCCCATTCACTGTGGATGATTCCTGTGGTGGCTAAATTGTCTGTCTTGGAAGCCGAGGGCAGGGGAGGGGAAGGGAAGAATGAACCAATATGGCGCTCAGGTCTGTGAGGTGGGAGGTGCCCTGAAGGAGCTGGGAGCCCGGTGCCCTGTCCACAAGAGGCTCACTGGTCACTGGCGGCAGCCATCTATGGGCTGGTATCAGTAAGTCTCTCTAGCAGCTCGAAAACCCACCAGCAGTCAGAGATGCAAGGGAGAGGAAATTTAACCACTCCATCTACCCTTGTGGCTGGTCTGCAAGCCTCTGGGGGTTTAGACCCTGCCAATGCCTTTTTCCTTCCAGTTCTTCTCCTGGGCTTCTTCCCATGGAGTCTCCTCTAGGTTCAGCACCCTTCCTTCCAACCGTTATCTGATCTATGTTTGTCTGCCTGTTTGTTTTTTTCACTTTCATCTAAAACTTTCCTTTTTGCAGAGACACTCTGGCTGGAGGTGTTTCTCCTTTTATTTATTTATTTTTTCATTTGAGAATATTACAGGGGTATGAACATTTTGGTTACATAAATTGCTTTTGTATCATTTGAGTCAAAGTCATAAGTGTGCCCATCCCCCAGATAGTGTGCATTGTACCTGTTAGGTGTGAATTTATCCATCCCCTCCTACACCCTCCCACCTGCTTAATTTCTGATAAATGTTATTTCCATATGTGCACATGAGTCTTGATCGATTAGCTGCAATTTAATGGTGAATATATATGGTGCTTCTTTTTCCATTCTTGTGATACTTCACTTAGATGAATGGTTCTTGCTTCTTTAGAAACAAGCTATGAATTTTAAGGTTTACAGAATTTTCTGTAATTTTACAGCCTTGTGAGTTCAAATATGTATTTCTTCCAGAGAGTAACCTTAACTTTAATATTTTAATTAGATCATTAAATAGCTGCATGTGCACATATGCACGTGTGCACACACAGAGCAATATATTGAAAGACATTGCATTTATGTGAAGGAGAAATGTCTGTGGACCATCCCACCAGAATTGCTGCAATAGAATCATGTTAAGCCTATTATACAGGCAGAAATTAGAAAGCATTAGATATGATATTACCGTTTGCTGTGTAAATAGCAAAATTATTCCAGCATACACAAGGAAAGGCTTTGTTAATGAGTACACCTAAACTTTCTTTGAAAGTTTTATAGTGTGTCTTCTGGCCATCTGGACTCTGAGTTCTATTTCTTTTAAATTGCTTTATCACTGCTTCTACTTCTAGGACCACAGGGGCAAGTAGGTTTTCTGCTTGAGCTCTTGAGAGCTGAGAAAAATCTGAATTAATCAAAAATTGGCATGTTCCCACTGCTAAACTTTCAAGGGAATTTCTTCTATATAAAGTATTTGATAATATTAAAAATAGCATCTGTTACAGCTTTTGCTTTGTTTGCCGGTTTGTTGAGATTGGGGTGTTGGTTCTCTGTCATGTTATTGAGGCTTATTGTTTTCCTAAATGAAAGGCCAACAGCTGGTTCTTTTTGTTACACTCTTTCCCTCACATGCTATTAAAATAATCCTTGATTTAAAACGCAAAGATGCAATTAAAAATACCTAAAAATTATCTCAGCTATGTGTAACAGAATGTTCTGTTTCAAAATTGGGGAGATATTATATTTTGAAATAAAACTAAATATTGAGCACAGATGCTATTTTTTCAAAATTTTTCAACAAATGAACATTCTTTGTAATTAAAATATATGTATTATATGAACTGCCTTAGTTGTATTATTCATTAATCTTGTACCTTCTGTGATATACGCCTGTCTACCCCTAAAGGAACTGTGATATGTCATGAGAGGTTTTCAGAAATTGTGTATGAGGAGAAACAGAAATGTAAATACATGTTGAAATTACGTATTGCTTTTTGACAATATTTAAATTTCAGTTTATCAAATTAAATAAATATAGGAAAATCTTTTGACCAGGACTACTTATAACAGTCTAGCTAGAGTTTTAACTGGTTGGAATGGACACTTCTCATTTATTTGTATTAGATCTACAAAAACACTTGAAAATATACTTATATTTTATTTCTGAAGCCTCTACATTCATTTTGTGATTGCACCTACATTACCTGATAATGGTGAGTTCATTGCTAAAGAAAGAAAAACTGAAGTAAATAAACCAATAAAATATGAATGAGTGAAGCTCACTGCAAGGAATACCTACTAAAATTTGGTTTTATTGCATTAAGTGGCAAAAACAAAATCTATGCTTTTGAACCAAAAATAAAATATGTTTATTTTTCATGATATTTTTGAATTAAAAAAAGATTTTTTAAAAAAGTTTTCAAATTAATTTACTTTATATACATTTAAGCATTGTGGTTAACAGACTTATTTACATACTTATTTCATTTATATCCTGTAATGATTCGATAGACTTATCAGAAGAATTATAATAACCTTCCTCCCTTTCTCCTTCTCTCCCTTCCTTCCTACTTTCTTCCTTCCCTCTATTCTTCCTTTCCTTCCTTCCTTCTTTTCTTTTCTCTTTTCCTTTTTTATTTATTTTTAGTCATTTTTTTACTTGACAATAACAAGTTGAAAAATCAAATGAAAACAAAAAGTAAAGTAGATGACTTTTCATGATTTATGAGAGAAAAATCTAGCCTAGTCCAAGTTTCATTAATACTAAAAATAAAATTCACGGTCTACTTTTCACTGAGAACTTTAATAATTGCTAGTCTGTTATTAATAAAATTATAAAACTTTAGCTTCCCAAAGTATAAATGCTAGTATATATAGGAAGAAACAATAAACATATAAAATAAGATTGCTCACAATGTTTCCTCCGAGAACCACTATGTGTGTGTGTGTGTGTGTGTGTGTGTGTGTGTGTGTGTGTGTGTGTGTATAAATAAATACCAGATGGCCAAGCCTTTCAAGTGAAGAGAATTTTCATTCATTTTTTCCCCAAAGTCCTTTGTCTATTTCAGGCCTGGACTTAGGCTCAGCCCATAGAAAAGTTTCAGTGGGAAAGAGGAAACAATAGATATCATAGCAATGGTATGGATCTAGAGGACAATACTGAAAACCTGTGGTGCCTCAAACATGCAGCCATTCTCTTCCATAAGATAGTTGCTAAATTTGGGAACATGGAAAGCTGTGCCAATAGCTTCCAAAACACAGAGTGAAAATTCCCTCTTTCTTGCTGTGTTTGGGAAACACATGTCTGCCAGCAAGAGTGGGCCTGCCCCAAGCATTCAGCTACCTTCTCCCTCATGGCGTATGCCAGATTTTGAGGCTGAATGAAGTAGGTGGTTGAAGAGCTGAACTCAGAATCTCCAAAGGAGAGAACTGGGTCTCCTTCGGTCTTTCAGTGCTATGGAAATAGAGAGGTTCCAGACCCTCAAACAGAAATCGAGAGGCCACACCCAGGAGCAAACCAGATATAGATGATATAGAGGAAGTCTTACCTAAAATGCTAGGGAGCCAGAGACCAGCCCCATGTCTGACTGATCTGAGATGACTGGACCTCACGCTTTCTGCCTAACAGAGGAAAGAGGGGATACCAAGCCAAGATAACCTTCTTTGGAGGCTCTATGGTTCTTTTTTTCCTGATGTGTAGCATACATTAAAAAAATACAAAACATGTGAAGTTGAGAAACTAAGATCAACAATCAAGAAAAAAAAGAATGCAGAAGTAGATACATTGCACAGAATTCAATTTATATTACTAAAATGTATAACATCTTTGCACTTTTCTTCCTTCAATTTTTTTTAGTCTTTGGATATATCATAAAAATGTATTGCATATGAATTATAATTCTATTTATAGAGCATTTACTATGTGCTCAATATCTAAACCCTGAATAGCTTCATATTATATGATGTATTAATTTAAAATTTATAATGATGAATTCATTGTTAAACATACAGATAATTTTGAATGTAAATCAGAAAAAATCAAATAGACAAGTTAATAGCTTTCAGATATGAAAAGTTTTAATTGGCTATATATGCAATTGCTTTTCTTTTTCAAATACAAAATTAGTGGAAGCCATTTCAATAGATACAAAATGTCCCTTTTTATAAGTGAAAGCTTCTCTTAGGGAAAGGGATTTAAGCTATGATAATCATTAATTTAGGGTGGTTCAATTCAGTTGATGGGATGCTTTTTTTGATCCCCCCAAAATGAAACATGATTGAGTATAATAAAAAAGATAATATTTTATTGAATTCAGAGAGGTCTTTTAAAATATTATATAATTAAGGTTAATTGGGACAATCCCCAAGCCCCTCAAATGTCTTATTTTTCATGGATAAAGAAATAGAGAAAATATATTCAGGACGTCTGTCATCAGAAATCTCTGTTCTCTGTAATTCCCTGCTCTTCTCATGTTAGCCAGATGTTAAATTTGGAATACAGTATGAGCTTAATTTTTCTAATTAAAATCTAATTGAATTTTAGGTTATTGTTTGCTTTAGTTGTTTTCTCTTAATGTAAATATCAATAAGGAAAAATTAACTTTTTTTCTATTAATCTTTGTATTGTTTGATTTGTTTCAAGAATACATTTTGGGGAAAATGTAATAAAAATTTTTTTAATAAATGTAAAAATAAAATATTTTAAAAGTGAAAAAAAAATAAATAAATATTGAGCATCTAACATGTCCTGGATATAGGTCTCAGCAACGGGAGAAAGAGTTAGAAGATAGCTCCAATGTATTTTAGGGGCTTCTACATCTTCATTACCAGACAAACTGGGTAGTTATAAATCCCTTTTCAATAAGAAAAATAGTAAGATTTTCTGACAATGGTCACTAGCTTCTTGTGTCCCAGTTCACTCCCTCTAATATCTTGAAGTCAACAATCCTTTGATTCAAACATAAGTGACCACTTATTTCAATGACAATGTTCACTAAATCCAACTGTCTGCTAATAGTACAACTGTGTGCTATTGTTAAATGTAGCTGACAAAAAAACCATGGAACTATGTTAACTGTTTTCACTTTAAATTTTTCACTGTCAAACTAAAATGTACTTTAATGCTTTCTGGAAATGATATAATACTTTCCTTTTCTGTTTACTCTCTCACTATTCTGGAACTATTTGACATGTTCTCTTTTTTCTTCAGGAGCCAACAACTTCTCTTCCATTTTCACTTTTAAATTATTTCTACTCTTTGATACACTGTCTTTACTTAATTTTTCTATTGTACCTGTTATTTTCAAAATTACTGATAGCTTTATTTTTGAAATTTCATTTGTATAATTTTAAGGGGTACAAGTGCAGTCTTTTTACATGGATATATTTGATGGTAGTGAAATCTGGGCTTTTAACGTAACTATCACCTGTATAAGGTACATTGCACCCATTAAGTAATTTCTCATCTTTCTCCCCCGCTCACACTCCCACCCTTCTGAGTCTCCATTGTCCACCATTCCACACTCTGCTTTCATGCATATATATCATTTAGCTCCCACTTATACCTGAAAACGTAGTATTTGACTTGCTGTTTTGAGTTGTTTCACTTAAGATAATGGCCTTCAGTTCCATCCATATTGCTGTAAAAGACATGATTTCATTCTTTTTTATAGCTGAATAGTATCCCATTGTATATATAGAACACATTTTCTTTATCTATTCATCTGTAGATGGACACTTAGGTTGATTTCCAAATCTTTATTATTGTGAATAGTACTGTGATAAATGAATTCAGGTATCTTTTTGATATAATGATTTATTTTCTTTTGGATAGATACCCAGTAGTGGAATTTCTGGACAACTTTAATATGAGTAACAGTAATGATCAATTTTGTTTTTATCTTATGTGACCTATTCAAAGTATTTTTTTAAATTTATTAATATTTTTTTCCTTTGTATACTTCCTTCCCTTAGCTTTTAAAGTATCACTTTCTCTTGGTTTTCTTCCCATTTAAGAAGATTTTTTTTTTTTTTTAAACAGAATCCTTGTCTGGTTCTTCCTCTTTTTTCTGACCTCTTGGTCTTCAAACAACTTCAAGGGAATTCTTTGGTCCTTCCTCCTCTTTACATCATTCCTGTGGCAATTTCATTCAGTTTCATGGCCTTACCTACTTATCCAGACTTACTTCCCAAAAGTCATATGTTAAAGCCTAATCCCCAATGTGATGGTATTTGGAGCTGAGTCCTTTGGGAGATATTTAGATATAGATCAGGTTATGAGGGTGGGGCCCACAGGATGGGCTTAGTATCCTAACAAGAAGAGGAAATGGAACCAGAACAGTCTCTCCACCACACGAAGACATGACAAAAAGGGGCTGTTTAAACGCCAAGAAGAGGGCTTTCATCAGAAACTAAAATAGCCTGCACCTTGATCTTAGATTTCCCAGCCTCCAGACCAGGAGAAATAAATGTTGTCTATGGTATTTTGTTATAGCAGTCCAAGCTAACTAAAACAATCTATATGGATAACTTTCTCCCCTCCTTTGAGTCTTTAATAAAATGTCACCTCAATTACTACTTTGCTGAGCACAGTATTAAAATTGTAATTATTTCTTCCAGCACCAGCAATTCCCTTTATTTGATGTACAGTTGACATTCCCTAGCGGATATAATGTTTACATTGTTGTATAATTTGTTATTTTAGTTGCATTTTTTCTATCTCCTATAACAGCATTAGATTCAAAGTATAAAGAGTAGGGAAAATTTGCAATTTTTACTAAAGCACTGTAAACATATAGAATTTTGCTTAGCCCATGGTTCTAAATATTTGTTGAATGAATGGTTAAATAAGCTTTTTTTCACATTATCCTATTATTTGAAAAATCCAAAACATTTAAAATTGAAGAATTTAAAACATTTTATATGCAGATATTAAAACCTACTGCTTTATATTTGAGATTTATAGAATAATTCTTCTAAGACCTAGTTCCAGTTTATCTTAAAACCATTTCTGATATACGGATAATGTTCCAACTGTGTTTGAAGTCTACCATGTATAATGTAGGTTTGATTACACATTCAAATCTCAGCAGATAATTTATAAAAATAACATAGCAAAATGTATGCTTGACTATTTTATAAGGTAATCATAGCAGTGTATTTCCTGATAAAACATTGCTTCATGTTCAGTTATTTTAAAAAATGCCTATGGGCCAAAGTTGTAAATGACAAAACATTTTATAGCAATGCAGAATTGGCTCCAAAGATTTAAAAGACAGCATGAAACACTTTAAAAAAATTAAAAGAAAAAAACATAAGGTCCATAAACTGAAAATAAATGAACTCTCACTGCTGTGAGGTGTATTTTGTGAACTATTTGCTAAACAAGTTGTAACTGACCTCTAAAATAGAGCATATCAATGTAAAGAATTCAGTACTTTTTATATATTTTACCTCCCAATAGTTTGCAATGAAGTGTTCGTCCTTATACAAAGAACGTTAAAGAAGTGTAATTTTGCTTTGTTTCTCAAGCAAATAATTTCTGATGTTTTATAATTTACACAACAGTAAATTTTAAATTCAATAGTGATTTTTTTTTTGGTCTAATTTCAGTAGCAACCATGATTTTGGTTGGTTCTATTTGTGTATTATATTGGCAATCTAATTACTGTTCTAGCGATGCTATTCCTATCTTCCATGTCCCATATATGACAACAGCTAATCAAAAAGAACATTTAGTAGAACAACTAGAGTCAATATTTACACTTTACTACACTTAGTGTATGTATATGTAATACATGTCTGACTTTTTTTTACATATTTTCTAAAGTTAATAAACTTGCTTCTTAGAGCAGTTTTAGGTTCACAGCAAAATTGCGCAGAAAGTATAGAGTTCCTGTGCACCCCCCACACACATAACCTCCCCCTACTATCAACATCCCATATCAAAGTAGTGCATTTCTTATAATCAATGAGCATATATAGATATATGTATTTTCATAGTTTACATTACTGTTCACTCCTGGTGTTGTATGACATAGGTTTAGACAAATGTCTAATGGATGTATTCACTATTTTGGTATCATATTGGATAGTTTCACTGCTATAAAAATTGTGCTTTGTCTGTTCATCCCATGTTCTTCCCCAAAAACCTGGCAAACACAGATCTTTTTACTGTCTCCATAGTTTTGCCTTTTCCAAAATGTCATATACTTGAAATCATACAAAATGTAGCCCTTTCAGATTTTCTTCTATCACAAAGTAATATAAATTTAATATTCCTCTATGTGTTTTTCTGGCTACATTTTTTTTTTAAAGTACTGAAAAATATTTCAATATCTGGATATACCACAGTTTGTTTATCCATTCACCTACTGAAGGACATCTCGGTTTCTCCCAAGTTTTGGCAATAATTAATAAAGGCGTTATAAACATATGTGTGGAGGTTTTTGTGTGGACAAAAGTCATAAACTTAGTTGGTTAAATATCAAGAAATGTGACTGCTGGATCATATGGTAAGAATATGTTTAGCTTTATAAGAAACTGCTGAAGTATCCTCCAAAATGTTCACTAAGCATTCCTACCAGCAATGAGTGAAAATTCCTGTTGTTCCACATCCAAGCCAGCATTTGGTGATGTTGGAGTTTGGGATTTTTGCTATTCTAATAGGTGTGTAGAGGTACCTCATTGTTGTTTTTTAATTTGTAGTTCCATAATTACATAAGAAGTTTAACAACTTTTCATATACTTACTTGCTATGTGTATACCTTCATTGGTACGGTGTTTGTTTAAGTCTTTGGCCATTTTTTAATTGGATTGATCATTTTCTTATTGTTGAGTTTTGAGTTTTTGTATATTTTGGAAAGGAGTTGTTATCAGATAAGATTTTTTGAAAATATTTTCTCCCAGTCTATGGCTCATCATCCCATTCTCTTGACACTGTCTTTCACAGACCAGAAGTTTTTAATTTTAATGAAGTCCAGTTTATTAATGATTTATTTCATAGGTCATATCTTTGGTGTTTTATCTAAAAAGTCATTGACATACTCAAGGTTGTCTAGGTTTTCTCCTATTTATCTTCTTGGAGTTTTACATTTTTTGAATTTACATTTAGGACTATGATCCATTTTGAGTTAATTTTTTTGTGAGGGTTATAAGATCTGTATCTAGCTTCATCTTTGTTACATTTAGATGTCCAGTTTCAGCACAGTTTGTTGAAAAGACTGTTTTTCTTCCATTCTATTTCCTTTGTTCCTTTGTCAAAAATGTTGATTTATATGCGTCTATTTCTGGGCTCTTTACTATGTTTCGCTGATATATTTGTATTTTCTTTTGCCAATACCAAACTATCTTAATTATTGTGTATTAAGAATAATTCTTGAGTTGAGGTAATGTTAGTCCCCTGACTTTGTTCTTTTCTTTCAGTATGGAACTATATTGGGTCATTGGCCTCTCCGTATAAACATTAGAATCAATTTGTCAATATCCACAAAATAACATGGTGGGATTTTGACTGGGATAGCATCAAATTTATAAATCAGTTAGAATTAATTGACATCTTGACAATATTGAATCTTCCTATCCATGAACATGAACCATCTATTTAGTTCTTTGATTTCTTTCATCAGAATTTTGTAGTTTTTCTCACATAGATCTTATATATATTTTGTTAGAATTATACCTATGTATTTCATTTTTGAGGCATTAATATAAATAGTGATGTATTTTTAATTTCAAATTCCACTGCTATATTGTTGATATATAGGAAAGTGACTGACATTTATACATTAACCTTGTATCTGGCAAAGTTACTCTAACTGCTTATTAGTCCAGGAGTGTTTTTGCAGAGTTTTTGAAATTTTCTATTTGTTAACTAGGACTTCTAGTACAGGACTGAAAAGCAGCAGTGAGAGAGCACATCCTTCTCTTGCTTCTCATATTACCAGGAAAGGTTCTGGTTTCTCTCCGTTAAGTATGCTGTTATCTGTGGGGTTTTAATAAACGTTCTTTATAAAATTGGTAAAGTATTCCTCTCTCCCTAGTTTGCTTTTTTAATGAGTGGGTGTTAGATTTTCTCAAGGAATTTTTTGCAACTATTTATATAATCGTGTGATTTGTATTTTTTTAGCCTGTTGATATCAATTACATTAATTCATTTTCAAGTGTTTATTTTTGTTTTTTCAAAATTTATTTATTCATTTATTTTTGCTTTTATTTCAAAATATTAATTAAGGGAGTATGAGTGTTATCGTTACATGGATACCCTGTATAATGCTTAAGTCAGGACTCTTGGTGTGTCCGTCACCTTAATAGTGTTCCTTATACCCAATAGGCAAATTTTTACCCCGTGCTCTCTTTCCACTCTCCCATTTTCTTGGTTTCTCATGTCTTTTATATTGCTTTGTGCCCATGTGTACCCACTGTTTACCTCCCACTTATTAGTGAGAACATACAGTGTTTGGTTTTCCATTCCTGAAATAGTTCACTTGGTCACCAGTTCCATTTAAGTTGCTGCAAACATTATTTCATTCCTTTTCATGGCTGAGTAGCACTGTGTTTTATTTACACACACACACACACACACACACACACACACACACACACACACCCTCCACATTTTCTGTATCCACACATGAATTGATGGACACTTAGGTTGATTCCACATCTTTGTAACTGTGAATTTTGCTGTGATAAATATTTGAGTTCAGGTGTCTTTTTGATAAAATAACTTCTTTTCCTTTGGGTAGATATCTAGCAGTGGAATTGCTGGATCAAATGGT
>RJWJ010028764.1:0-21165 GCA_004363605.1 Indri indri | reverse complement strand
CCGGGCATGGTGGCTCACACCTGTAATCCCAGCACTTTGGGAGGCTTAGGTGGGAAGATTGCTTGATTCAGGAGTTTAAGACCCTGTCTCTACAAAGAAAAAATTTAAAAATTATCTGGACCTAGTGGCATGTGCCTGTAGTCTTAGCCACTCAAGAGGCTGAGGCAGGAGGATCGCTTGAGCCCAGGAGTTTGAGGCTGCAGTGAGCCATGATTGCACCACTGCACTCCAGCCTGAAAAACAGAGTGAGACCCTCTGTCAAAAAAAAAAAAAGTTAACAACTAATTATCAGTTCCGTTGGAGAATGTTTTTCTCTTTTAAGACTTTGCCTGATTTGGGACAGGACATGTGGGTAGCCACGACCCAGAGCAGACGCTAGAAAGAAGCGAACATGTAGACACTGGGGCTCTGCTGCCGCCCTGTGGGCAAGGGGAAGCACTGGCAGGGCAGAGGCAGGGACACAGCCCCCATACCTGTTTCTCCGTCTCTCCCCAGATTTCATGAACGTCTACTACCAGATTCGCTCCAGCCAGCTGGACCGCTCCATCAAGGGCCTGAAGGAGCATTTCCGGAAGAGCAGTTCTTCCTCTGGAGTCCCCTACTCCCCTGCAATCCCCAACAAGAGGAAAGACACACCCACCAAGAAGCCACCCAAGCGGCCAGGTGAGCCCCCATCCTGGCCCATCTATGCAACAGCCAGAGGGCTGACTGGGACCTACGTCACCTCTGTCCACGCTTGGGTTAGCAGCATCAGATCCCTCCAGAGCTTGTCTTCGTGGTAACCCTGTCTGTAGGTACACAGGACAGAAAGCAAGTGTCTGCCCACCCAGCAAGGCCCCCATATAACAAGGCTCTTCCTTCTAGCCAGCAGTCTAGGGGTTACATAATGTCTTGGAGTAGGGGAGCACAGATGTGCTCAGTTACCTGTCCTTAGGCAGGGTGACAGGGTCTACCAGGGCAGAGCCACTAGCTGGGTCCCCTTCCTCTCACTCCATTGTCCTTCAGGAGGCCTGGCCTGCTGCTGCAGCCAAGACAGTGGGATGGGATAGGCGGTGGGCATGGCAGCCTTCCCCTTCCAGAAAGTCAGGGCACCTTGAAGTGACGTGTAGCTAAGGGGTGGATGGGGAAGAGTTTGCACTTTCCCAGTTGCTCCAGAAAGTAAAGAAAGCCCAGACCAGCCTCTCGGAAGAACTTAAGCTGGCTTTTGGGCTCCAGTGCAAAGCCAGTGCCTTGATGTAGAGAAGTCAAGGAAGGGGCATCGTGTTGGGAGAGGCCTGGGCTGCGGGTCATTGGTGTCCTGGGTGAACAGCTCACTGTCTGTTCTTTATCCCTGTCATCATGTCCCCTGTAGTCTCTGCTCCAGGTAAACAGTGTCTCTGTGTGTTAGCCACAGCTTGGCAAGCCTGGCTGTCTGTGGCTGTGGAGAGATGCTGCCCTCGGCTCGAGGAGAAGCTGGGACATTCTGGGGTGGGGGCTGAGGTAGCACTGGGAGGGGAAGCCGGGGGCTGCCCTCTCCTAGCTGGCCCCCTGCCCAGCTGCTGCTGCAGGCACATGGCGCAGGTGGGGCCTGTAGGGCCCTCCTCTTGTGACAGCAGGCTTTGGGTAGAGCTTTCACCCTCTACTTCTCCAGTTCCAACCTGCCGTTCCCCTTAGGGAACAAGGTGTCTGTTCACACAAAGCCTCCTTCTTGGGCCTTTGTTTAGGGTTTGGAGAAATGGCAGAGTGGGGGCTACCCTCGGGGCACAGTGAGAAGAGCGTTAGGGAGGTGGGCACCTGTTGGCCCCTGCAGGAAGGGCACTACCTGCTCCCTCCAGCGTGGATGTCCTGGCTGCCCCAACCCCCCGGAAAGCCTGCCGCAACAGCGACTCTACTAACCCAGCCTGCTGGGCTGCAGCTGCCTGCACACAGCTGGTCGTCCCTGTGCCTTTGGGGTGCTGGGGAGCGGCTGTCTGTGGGAGGCTGCAAGGCTGCCTGGGCCTCGGCTGGTCTGTGCTTGCTTCCTCTCCTGCCTCGTTCTCTGCCAGGCCCACTGGAGGCCCCAGGACCCTGTTTGCACTGCCCCAAGAGTGCTCGCTTGCCACGCAGGGACCTGGCCTTTCTGGGAGGAGGGATCTGATCCCAGGGGGCTCACAGTGGACCTAAACCACCCTTGGTTCAGAGCACAAGATGGAAACTCTCCGGCTACAAGGGTCCCGTGGCTTCTGTGGGGTTTTGAGAGTTGTCAGGAGCTGCTGGGCTCAGGCCTGATGTCAGTGCCTGGGGAATCAGGCTCCTGGGCCAGCAGCTCCCCGTTCTGAGGAGAGGTGCAGGGAGGCCTCCACTGCGATGAGACACCAGCCTCAGCATGGCTGGAGGTAACTGGGTGCCTGAGAGGTTTGACGCCTGCCGTCTCAACAGCAGTGTGCTGGTTAGGCCCCTGTTGGGCCAGCGGCCCCGTCTGCTCCTGGCCGGTGTGGGACAGGAATGTGATGTGCTCGTTAGTGAGGCTGCTCCCTGAACGGAGAGAACACGAGGGGGGCAGATGTGAGCTGGGCCCGCCAGACTTGGTTATTAGGAGATAATTGGTGTAGTACAGAGACGAGCCTCTCAGACCCTGCCCCCTTCCTCCCGCAGCCTTGTGGGAGCTGCCAGGACGCAGCAGCCTCAGTTTGTTCAGATGTAGAGTCAGGGAGATGGACCAGAGTTAAGCTCATGCGTCCCCTGCCCCCCGTCCAGTCCAACAGCCTTGTAAACAAGGCAGCTGCCCTGTCTGCTTGAAATGCTGTTTTAGTTCCCCACATCTTCCACCCTGAGGTGGCTCATTCCCACAGAGGGGGCTGACCCCGGAGGCTGTGGGCGCTGCAGTTTTGTATTTATTATTTTCACTGTGATACTAACTGTTATTTTTTTTCCCCCATGCCAAGAGCATGTACCCTCTCCTTCTGCTCGCCCTCTGGCTCTCTGTGTGGTGGCTTCTGTTAATTCCTTGTTGGCTTTTCAATTTTTTCCAGTTGTTTTGGTGGTTGGGAAACTCTTTGGTGCATGGGGCCAGGCTGCCTCTGGTCGCCAAGCTTCCCATCTTGGGCACAGCACTCCCGGGAAACTCAGTTCGTTTCTCCACCTCCCAGGATCTGCTTCCTCCTGACTGTTGTTGGCCTAAGCCCCAACACTGAGCACGCTCGGATAGCTCTGCCTGGAGCTTGGGGCTGGGCAATGGGCCGCTGGCTTCAAAGTAGCCCAGGCTTTGCCAGCCTGGTCATGCCCTCTGGGTGTGAGAGCTTCATCACTAGCTCCTCCATCCTGAGCCCTCATCTCTTTGATTAAAGTGCCACTCTGATATTTTTATTTTTGACTCCTGGTGGATCTTAGTTCCATCACCCTCTGTACTTTCTAAAATGAACTCAAATCCAGACAGCAAGGATCAGTAGAGAATCCAGGTTCCATCTGGAGCAGGATGCGTCTCCTTTCCTTCATCCTCATCCCCAGGGTCTTCCGTGGTCCGGGGCAAGGGCCTGCTCACTGTTGGGGGGCCGGGTGTGGGGCTTGGGGCAGGTGGAGGGCCGCTGCTGTTTTCTCTCACTCATTTCCTAGGTCTTCTTATCTCCTCTCTGTGTGGCTCTGGTGACAGGGACGATCCGTAAGGCTCAGAACCTTCTGAAACAGTATTCCCAGCATGGTCTAGATGGGAAAAAGGGGGGCTCTAACCTCATTCCTCTGGAAGGTAATCACCCTGTGTTCCCCTCCTGTTCCCTTCTCCTCCACTGTGTGTCGCTCACTTGGTAGGGCAGAGCCTCCCCTCGAGGGCCTCCAGGGAAACCCTTGGTGGGGCAGGGTGGGAACAGCAGGTCCCTGATGCCACTCAGGCTTCAGCGGGCACAGGGACAGGTTTTATGGCCCTCGGCCTGGTCCTATCGTGCTGACGGCAGCTCTGCCCTCCCTGGGGCTCCACTCCTCCCCTCTCTGTCTCTGTCCTTGTCTCCTGTGTGAAATCAGAGAAAGTCCTTTGTCTTGGGGCAGCCCTTTCACGCTCAGACCAGCAGTGGCAGGACCCAGCTAGCTGAGGCCTCCTGTCACTCCCCTCTTTAGAAAAGGGAGCGTATGCAGCAGGGGACAGGCAGCCTAAAGGCCACATCCCTCCCTACCTCCAGTAGGAGGGACGGCCAGTTCAGCTGCCCTGGGGCACTGAAGAAGGCTATCCCCATTCACCCAGCAGTGACGTTTCTCTAACTGGGTCTCTCCCCAGATACAATGGGGGATCCCTCTGGGGCTAAACATCAGACCCTCCTTGGTCCTTCCTCGCTTTCTCTTGGCCTCGGGCTTGGGAAACATGTAGCCAAGGATGGTCTGAGCACCCACTGGAAGTCAGGCTTGAAACGGCTGTTCCCAAGGTGGTTTGAGGCAGAGGAGGGGCTCAGAGCCCTCCCTGATGCCCGCTTCCCTACACCCACCTCACATCCCCCTCCTCGAGATGAAGGGCTTCTTCCCTGTACCCTGAGGGGCAGCCCGCCTGGCCCCTGGATAAACGCTGCTTGTGTTTGTGCGGCTGACATCTCGCCAGGTCACGAGCATGATTTCCGAGTTAAGCACCTGTCTGAGGCCCTGAACGACAAGCACGGGCCGCTGGCCGGTGAGTACCGCAGCCCAGCCCGCGGGCCACCGCTGACACTGCCTTCACAGCAGGCCCCAGATGGCCTGCCCCTGCCTGGCCCCGCAGGCCCACTCTGCCCTGAGGGTGGGCCAGGCCTGCTCGCCTCCCTCTCCGGGCTCTCTCTCTCAGGCATTAGGTCTCCTTGCCTCTCTCCAGATGGGAGCGCACGACTGGCTGTCGGGGCCTGGCCCAAGGGGAGAAGCCGCCGCCGCTCAGAAGGCAGGCAGAAAGGGAAGGCGGCTCCCTTGAGGGCAGGGAGCCCTGACGTCTGATTCCTGCAACAACTCTGACCCTCGGAGCCCGTCCCTTGGCACATAGGACCAGGCTGTTTTGTCTGCAGGTGCCCCTGCCCCAGCTTCCATTAATAGGATCTGGTTTCCTCCTGAGGCAGCTGCCAACCAAGGAGCCCTCCCTCTGCAGGGCTCACTTACCTTTTCAGAAGCATCATAGGCCATAGCCCACCACCCTCCTATATGTTCCAGAAGGCCCGACTGGCTGGTAACTGCCTTCATAGGCCCAGCATTTTCCCAGATAGGTCACCACAGTGCCTGCCTCCTGGAGGCACTGCCACCTGCCCATCCCAGGCTGCCCTCTTCCAGGAACAATTCAGAATCCTTAGTCCTGGGGTCAGACCTGCCTTATCCAGGAAATTGATCTAGGGATCTCCCTCCTTATCCTTTTATTCTTCTCCTGGCCATCTCTAGAATCTGATGCTCTGGGGACAAATATTGTCTGTGCAGAGCTGAAAATGAAGCCAAGACGAAGGCGGGATTCAGCTCCTGTTTTTCGTGCCGGGGCCTGCTGGAGTCCTTCCTCGTGGCTTCCTGCCAGAGCAGTTGGCCTCTTCCCCATCTGCTGCGGGTCTGAGCTGCAGGCCAGGAGCTGGGGAGACCCACACCACCCAGCAGGGAGAGTGGCTGGCCCCAGACCAGCAGCTCAGGGACACTGCTGTCTCCCCAGGGAGAGATGACATGCTGGACGTGGAGACTGACGCCTACATCCACTGCGTCAGTGCCTTCGTCAAGCTGGCCCAGAGCGAGTACCAGCTGCTGGCTGACATCATCCCTGAGCACCATCAGAAGAAGACCTTTGACTCCCTGATACAGGTCCTGCCACACCCCACCAGTGAGAGCTGTCACCAGAGTCTCGAAGCCCATAATTCCTAGCCACCACTCCCACCTGGTGCCCTGGGGACCTGCTGTGGCTGGACACTTACCACCTCCCTGTCGCCCCTCTTCCTGCCACAGCACGTTGGGTGCCCTCACCATCCGCATGCAGGCTCTCACCACTCTGCCCTTCCCAGGATGCGCTGGACGGGCTGATGGTCGAGGGGGAGAACATCGTGTCTGCTGCCCGGAAGGCCATCATCCGGCACGACTTCTCCACGGTGCTCACCGTCTTCCCCATTCTGCGGCACCTCAAGCAGACCAAGCCCGAGTTTGACCAGGTGCTCCAGGTATGTAGGTGGGGCGGCCCTTGCGGACATGGGAAAGAGGAATTCTGCTGGCCAGCACTGCCATCCTCCACCCCTCCTTGGGAGAGCCCATTCCTCGTCCCCACACCTCTGCTCCAAGGTCAAAGGGAAGCAGCTCCTGTAGGGCCCTGTGTGAATCAAGACACTTGCAGGGTAACCGGAGAAGAGCTGGTGGCTCCCGTGTGCTGGAGAGTCCGTGCCCAGGGTGAGGGGCGGGGAAGCAGCTGGAAGGAGTGGGTTCCAGGCCCCGGCTATCCTGGAGGGCCGGGCTCTGGCCGGGGTGTGCAATGGTGTGCTTCCTCAGGGCACGGCCGCCAGCACCAAGAACAAGCTGCCTGGCCTTATCACCTCTATGGAGACCATTGGAGCCAAAGCGCTGGAGGACTTTGCAGACAACATCAAGGTGCCCTCCTCCTTCCACCCGCAGCCCCCAGTGACCTGGCCCCAGGGGACTCCTTCAAAGAGCAGGCCTCCCAGAGGGGCTGGTTAGCCCCGTAGGGAAGCCAGCTGCCTGCCGGCCTCCTGTCAATACCCATGAGCCTCACTTCCCTTCCCCTGGGGACTCTGGGCCCTGGTGGCTGGAAGTCCTCTCTCTCTCTCGTGGTCCTGTTTTACTCAGCCTTTGGGGCGTCCTAACACCTGTCTGCCAGGAGGTGGCGCCATGAGCAGGCAGACTGGGGTGTGGGGTGGGCCTGAGGCTGCTGTGGGCTGTTTCAGGGAAGCAAACGCTGAAGCTGTTTTTTCCACAGAATGACCCAGACAAAGAATATAACATGCCCAAGGATGGCACTGTGCACGAGCTCACAAGCAATGTAGGTGCTGCCTGAGGACACCTGGGGAGGGGCGGCAACAGGGGAGGGGCCCTGAAGCATGCGCAGCACCAGTGACAGGGACCCAGCCTGGCCCAGAGCGGCTCGCACCTGCACAAGTGGTCACTGATGGCGGGGTGGATGGTGATGTGCTTAGCGTCTCCAGCAGACGGGGCCTTTCCTGGCAGACCGAAGCCCAGAGGGTGAAAGATGAAGTTTCCAGCCACCCTTTTCCCTGGACCTGCCCTGGCTGGTCACAGGGCTCACTGTGGGAGGCCAGCAGACTGGTCCTGCCACTTGACCTTCTTCTGCCTGCACCTGTGTCCTCCCCACCCAGGCCATCCTCTTCCTGCAGCAGCTTCTGGACTTCCAGGAGACGGCAGGCGCCATGCTGGCCTCCCAAGGTACTTGGCACCTCCCAGCTGGGCCGACTGCCCCCTTGCCTGGAGATGTGGGGTTAGGCCCCAGGAGGTGCTGACCCCTCTGGGTGAGGGCAGGGTTCGGTGAGGAGGTCTCTCTGGTCTGTGGAGGGGTTGAGGTGTGGCCTGCGGAGGGGCCGGGGCTGAGCATCGGGAGATGAGGCTTGCCTGTGCCTTTTGTGACCGGACACCAGACCTCAGGCCCCTCCCTTGGCCCTGTTGACCGTCTTTGCTCTGGGAGCGGCAGTGGCTGGTTGGAAGGTACCCTGACCCCCACCCCGCTGGCCCTTCAGCAGGTGGCATCTCAGGGCCAGCTGGGTGTCTTCCTGCCAGCCACAGCCCTGGGACTGGCGCTTGGGAAGTCAGCATGCAAGGAGGAGGAGGAGCACCTTTTCAGTTCCTTCCTGGCTTTGAGGCCCTAGGCCCTCCCCTCTCTTCCCATTTTGGGGGCAAGGGCCAAGGCACAGCCTCTGGCCTGTGGTTCTCTGGATCTCTACTTTGCGACGTGTTCCCTGGTCTCCGGAGGCTCCCACCTGGTGTGTCCTGCTGTCTGTGTTCTGGCTGTCGTGGGGAGAGGTCTGCTCGACTCAGGTTGACACGCTGTTTCTAACCTGTTTTTTGCACTTTGCATCTTTCTCCCTCCTTTGTCTCCCTCCGTCCCTCTGTGTGCACTGCCTTTCACTCCGTAGTTCTTGGGGACACATACAATATTCCTTTAGACCCCCGAGGTAAGCAGTGTGGCTCTGCAGCCCCATCTTCCCCCTCTGAAGCCCGGTGGGTGAGGTTCCCTGGGGACCGACTCACAGGACCTACTGGGGAGCAGGGTCAGAGAGGACATGAGGACTTCCCGGGTGCCCTCAACTCTCAGCTTCCTTCATGGCCACTTTCTGTCTCTGAGCTTATCCAAGCAGCACCCTCTGGGGCCAGCACCCTGTGGGCCATCCAGCCCCTCCCCCCTTCCTTCCCCTCCCCGCTAGGCCTCCCACTTTGCAGGCAGCAGCTCTCCTCTGTTCAGAGGGCCTGGTAGGGGGCTGTTGCAAGTGTAGGGGGAAGGTGGGGAGTCTGTGGGGAGCCCACTCTAAGACTTGCTGTTGGCAAATGGGAAAAGTGGCCTTATAGACACCGCCCAGGGTGGGTTGGGTGCCAGGGGCAGGGGTCTGGCATCCCACTCTTTTCATGCCAGGCTTCTTGCTGACATGGGCCAGCTACTTAACCATGCCACCCATCATAGAGGGGTGGCTCTGGGTTCCAGAAAGAGTGCAGGGTCAGTGCTCCCCGTGGCCAGAGGCAGCCCTGTAACTCAGCAGGCACCCAGTTCTGCCTGGGCACCGCTAGGTCCTGTCTGCCTGGGGAAGCCCGGGGGCCTGTCCCAGCATTTCCTCGGGCTGCTCCTTGGGCTGGGGGAAGAACCATTGAGGGTCTCAGCCGCTGCCACTGCCATAACAGGATTTCTCTTCTCACAGAGACCAGTTCTTCAGCCACCAGCTACAGCTCCGAATTCAGCAAGCGACTGCTAAGCACCTATATCTGTGAGTGTGCCTGACGCCTGCTGCCCTGCCTCTTCTCATCCTTCTTTTTTTTTCTTTGAGACAGAGTCTCACTCTGTTGCCCGGGCTAGAGTGGCATGGCGTCAGCCTAGCTCACAGCAACCTCAAACTCCTGGGCTCAAGCGATCCTCCTGCCTTAGCCTCCCTAGTAGCTGGGACTACAGGCATGTGCCACCATGCCCAGCTAATTTTTTCTATATATTTTTAGCTGTCCAATTAATTTCTTTCTATTTTTGGTAGAGACAGGGTCTCACTCTTGCTCAGGCTGGTCTCGAACTCCTGAGCTCAAATGATCCACCTGCCTTGGCCTCCCAGAGTGCTAGGATTACAGGCGTGAGCCACCGCGCCCGGCCTCTTCTCATCCTTCTTTTTGTGTTCTCAGGCTATTCCTGGGTCCTTCCCCCGAGCCCCACCTGACCTTTGGAATTGCATCCTAACCTCTAGTTCAGGGACCCAGGGGAGTTGGGTTAAGGCCTCCTGAGGAAGGACCAGGGGTGATGAACAGGAGTCAGTTAGCGGGTCCTGGATTGGGTCATTTGAGTCCAAGTGTCATGGTGGGCATGGCCCCATCTTTCCCTGCACAGGTAAAGTCCTGGGCAACCTGCAGTTGAACTTGCTGAGCAAGTCCAAGGTGTATGAGGACCCAGCTCTGAGTGCCATCTTCCTGCACAACAACTACAACTACATCCTCAAGTCCCTAGAGAAGTAAGTGGCCTGCAGCTGCAGGTCTGCGGCTCTCACCTCCCCTCAGCCATGCAGCTGTGCCAGCCCCTGTCCCCCTCCCCAGGCTGGCTGTCCCCTCTGTAGCCTCATTCTCTTGTGGACAGGTGGGGAGGTGTCACTTCACTCTTCTCCACCCCAGGACCCAGGAGGAGGGTGCACTGCTGCCTTAGAGCTCCTAAAGATTGGGGTGGGTGGGCAGCCTCTGGTGTTGCTGCAGAGGACAGCAGCCTTTGGGCCCAGGGAGCAAATTCTTTTTTTTTTTTGAGACAGAATTTCGTTCTGTCTCTCTGGCTAGAGTCCAGTGGCATCATCATAGCTCACTGTAACCTCAGATTCCTGGGCTCAAGTGATCCTCCTGCCTCAGCCTCCCAAGTAGCTGGGGCTACAGATGCACACCACCACATCTAGCTAATATTTCTATTTGTAGTAGAGACAGGGTCTCACTCTTGCTCAGGCTGGTCTGGAACTCCTGAGCTCAAGCAATGCTCCTGCCTCGGCCTCCCAGAGTGCTAGGATTATAGGCATGAGCCACCATGCCCGGCCCAAATTCTGTCCTTGTCTACTCTGTCCTCTACCCCGCCCAGGTCTGAGCTGATCCAGCTGGTGGCTGTGACCCAGAAGACTGCTGAGCGCTCCTACCGGGAACACATCGAGCAACAGATCCAGACCTACCAGCGCAGGTGAGAGGCTGGGCCTACCCCGCCCTCACCCCACCCCTGTCCCCACCACTCATGCTTCCTTCTTGGCACCTCAGGACACAGGCCCTCTGGAGCAGGGTCGGTAACGGGGAACTACTGCCTTGCGGACCCCAATCTCCACTTGTTTTTTAATCAAATTCATGGGGTGGAGAGGAAAGCCCCCCTCCCCTCTACTGCCTGCTCCCTACGGAGCTGCTATGGCTGGCTGCTTTTGAGGTGGTCTGCCAAGTGCCAAGGCAAAGAACAGTTGAAGAGGGGACTGTCAAAGATGTGGGTAACGTTTAGCCCGGGAGAAGAGCAAGGTTGCAGAAGCCCTTGAACTAGGTGCGGCTCGCTCTCTGGTGGTCTGCTCCCCTAGTCCCCACTGCTGCTTCTCTCTGAGTGTGTCTCCCTCTCCCTTCCCGTTAGTCTGTCCCCCACTCACACCTTTCTTCCTCACCTGTTTCTCCATCCTAATGGTATCGATGTGAAGGGTGGTCGATAGTATTTGTTCAATTTAGTGAACACTCAATGTTTCCTCATGTTTTCTAATTTCAAAAGTGAGCAGCTTAAACATTTTCTGTTCCCAGGGAAAAATATCTCAGTTGTTTTGCTTAGCCGTGACCCAGATCAGTTCCTACCACCCCCCTAAGTAGGTCCAGAGATTTAATAAGCAAAACAAGCCAGCGCCAGGGAGGAAGCAGCCGCCCGAGGCTGTCCCTCCTCTGCCCTCACACTTCTCTCCCCGCGTCCGGCAGTTGGTTAAAGGTGACCGACTATATCACAGAGAAGAATCTACCTGTGTTCCAGTCAGGAGTCAAGGTGGGCTGAGGCCTGGGCTGGGAAGGGGTGTCTCTGGGAAAAAATGGACAAGTACCCCTCAGAAAGCAAAGGATGCATGTGGCCATCGGGGAAGCAGGCAAGGACAGAGCCAGCGGTGTTTGGGGAAGCAGAGGGGCGGGTGGTTCTGCTCTGAGGAAAGCTTTCTCCGCCATCCCTCTTGGCTCCCCCAGCTCCGGGACAAGGAGCGGCAGATGATCAAGGAGCGTTTTAAGGTAAGTCAGGTCCTCTCCCCTCTGCTGCTGCTGCTGCTGTCGAGGCAACACAGACCCAAAGCATTTGTCTCTGGGTCCCTTCCTTTTCACCTTTTTGGTGGCCAGGGCTTCAACGATGGCCTTGAAGAATTGTGCAAGATCCAGAAGGCCTGGGCTATTCCAGACACAGAGCAGAGGGACAAGATTCGCCAGGCTCAGAAAAACATCGTCAAGGAGACCTACGGGGCCTTTCTGCACAGGTGAGCCCGCCTCCTGCCCCTCCCGCCCTGCCGCCCATTCCCTAGCTGGGCCTCTGTGTGCTCCTCTTCCTCAAGAACAAAAGGGAGAGGATGGTGGGTTTGGGCGGCACATCTAGTGCCCTGGGCTTTGGGGAGGGCCAGACAGGGACATCACTCAGGGCCACCCCATGCCATTTCTGAGAGTCCGTCAGGAGCGCCTTAGGCTGAAGGTGGTGCTGGGAAGGGGTTGGTCTTTCCCCTCCGCCTGACTGCAGTGCCTGGTCAGGTTCGGCAATGTGTCCTTCACCAAGAACCCTGACAAATACATCAAGTACCAAGTGGAGCAGGTGGGCGACATGATCGATCGCCTTTTCGACACCTCTGCCTGAGCCTGCTCCCATCTGTGCCTGGTTCCACCAGACTAACCATGACATTGGACAGATAAACCAGTGTTAACTTGCCTCTGGGCCGAGTGAGTCTGAAGTCCTTTGGGACAGAGACCTGTCTTCACTGCCTCATCCAGGAGCCCTGTCCCTGAGCCCTCTAGTCCTGGTGTGCACTTCTCCCCTGCAGCCCACATTTCCATCCAAGCCAGCACTCTCTCAGAATGCTGGGGTCCCTTCATACCTTGGGTTTTGTGACCTTGGTGGCTTCTGAAACAAGAAAGGAGAGAAGGAAGACAGAGGCCTGTACCCACAGCTGCCTCCTGAGGACCAAGAACAGGCAGACAGAACAACCCTGCCTCGGCCTGCTTCAGAGCTGGGGACAGAGAACCCCCGCTTCATCCCAGAATGTGGGTAGGGTTTAGAGGAGCAGCCAGAGGACCTGCTCTCTTAGATTTAGTGTAGAAAACACATTCCCCGTCACCCACTGTCCTGAGGTCTGGGGACGTTCCATTTCCCAGGGGTCTCCTAGGTATCCAGGGGTAGAACTGCTCGCTTGCTGTTCCCTCTGGGGTCCAGCACATTGCAGGAGGTGTTTGGAGAAGGTCTGACTCACCCTCCATGGCCTACCTCTTAGGCCCCTGTCTCCCAGGGCCAAGCATCGACGCCCCCTGGCCCAGGGCCAAGCAGCAGTGGTTACAGAGGGAGCAGCTAGGCTGCCTGCGTGGGGGCTGAGACTGGTGGACAATGGTGAGAAGTTCAGGAGCAAAGGGGGGTCAGGGGCATGAAGTAAGGCCCCATCTACTTGGGACAAGAGTAGAGCTCAATGAAGACAGACCCTTGAGGTGCACTTGCACGCGGTGGGGGGGTGGGTTTATTCCGCACTGTGCTTGTATGCTGACAGAGCGAGAGTTCGGGGTAGCTTGGGCTCCTCCAGGGTTAGGGAAGAGAGCCCCTCTTCCCCCCTCTCTCCAGAGACCCTATCATGGCCCTCCCCACAGCCATGGGGAACCATCTGCGTCCCAAGGGCTGCAGCAGGCCCAGCCCTGTTATGGCCTGGGCTGCCGGCCGTGGGGTGTAGCCTCTCCAGGCGCTGGGTCGGACTTGCACGCTGCCCACATCCAGACTCCAACGAAGATGAATTGGCTGCACACCGCCCCGGCCACATACACGAGGAAGAAGATGTGGTCGGCAGTCTCAGCCCAGCTCCTCCTAGACCCCTTGATGCCTCTGGGGGCTTCTGTGTGGGCAGAGGCAGGGAATGGAACTATACTTCTGGGCTCCCCCAACATGAGCAGAAGGGCGAACACCAGGGGTTGTCAG
The DNA here is from genome assembly GCA_004363605.1 of Indri indri. Taxonomy (NCBI): domain Eukaryota; kingdom Metazoa; phylum Chordata; class Mammalia; order Primates; family Indriidae; genus Indri; species Indri indri. The sequence goes on along the minus strand of RJWJ010028764.1, from coordinate 7,910 downwards.
CTGGTATCTCTCCCTTCCTTAGAGTCTCAACTAATGAAAATTTGAGTCTAGCGCACTCCAGGCCATGTTCAGTTGAACAAAACAAAACACCCTCTTGGAGAGAGGCTTTACAAGGTGTGGAGTCAGCTGGCGGGGAGGGAGTTTAGGTCACCTGGGCTTTTAGGAAGGCCAGCTTTCCTCCCTGCTCCAGACCTGCTGCTTCCAAGGTAGGACATGGTAGGGCCCAGGGACAGCAGAGCCAGCAGGGTGAGTGCTACACACACCCAGCCACCCCCGAGCCCTGACCCCACCCCGTGGCGTGCAGCCTGCCAGCTCTGCCCCTTCGAACCTGCTCCTAGGCCTTGTTCCTCACCAACCCCCATGCCCAGGCTTAGCCCCTTCCCACCTTCAGGGTTTGGCCCTGGGTTCTCGTGGTCTCGCCGTTCCCCTCTCGAGGCTGGGCTGGGGCTGCTCTCGGCCCCGAGGGTGCCCCGGGCCAGCAACCCAGCCAGCAGCACGGTCTCCATGGTGCTGAGGAAGAGCAGCAGCAGCAGGACGGTGAAGAAATAAACTGGAGGTAGGAGGGAGGGATGGTCAGGGTCCAGGCCTGTGTCTCTGGTGCCCAGAGAGCTGAGCAGAGGCACCCTGGCTCGGGTGACAGCAGGTGGGCTAAACGGGGCCAGCCAGGTGGAGTGGTCCTGCCCAGGCCCAGGGGAGGGGCAGGCCTTACTGAGCAGTGGGTTGCAGGATGAAGAGCTGGGCAGGGCCTGCACCAGGGAGGTGTGGAAGACGAGGTAGCCCAGCAACAGCGTCACCTTATAGGCAAGGCGCTCGGTGGCCCGGAGGGGCAGCAGCCCCCCGCACACGTCAGCCAACAGCAGCGCCTCCGCAGGCACCAACAGAGCGATGATGGACTTTAACGCTGTGTTCTTCAGGCTCAACTGGAAGGGGAAAAGCCAGGACTTTCCGGGCGGCGGTATTGGGGTGGGCAGCAGAAGCGCGGGGTTGTGCCTCTGGCTCTGCATCCCCCACCCCCACCTCCATCCACCCGCTGTCAGCCTCGTCCTGACTTGACTCACCGTCAGCTGGAAGCAGGGCACCAGCTGCTGGGGTGGGACTTGGATTGTCAAATCATAAAGTACATATTCCCTCTTGACACTCACGATCTCGTTCACAGCGTGGGCCTGGAACTCCATCTCCATCACTGAGAGGGGTGGGAGTGAAAACCTTGAACTAGGAAAAAGAGATCCCTGCCCCCAAATCTCTCCTGGGAGTAGGGCCAGGAGCAAACTGGAGCCCAGGGTTGATGGAGACTTCTCCTGGCTTCTGGGGGGCAGACTTGGAGACAAAACTGGTTCATAGGAGGGCTTCCCAACTCCTTTGGGGTTTTGCAACATGCCGAATTGTCTCCAGTTAAAGGAAGGTCTTTATCAGATCCATAGATGAATTTTCATTGTAAAAATAAATGGGCTTTTCACCACTTCATGGAGGGGGAAGTGGTCACAGATTCATCCACCGGTATATCATCTCACACCTGAAATACTAGGGCCCCTGGGGCAGTGGCTGCGTCTGTCATGAAGGGGAGAGATACAGGAAGGGGAGGACTTCTCTGCCAAGTTAGATGTCATCTGATGGGTTTATGGGATATTTACTGGGTGACTACACCTTCAGGTTTCCAGGAATGAGGCCAAAGCCTCTGGCCTTGGTGCAAGGGGCCTGGCCACTGCAGTGCAGCCTTGGTTGTTGAGAGCAGTTGCTCTGGGGAGGAGAGAAGACTGAAGTGCCCCAGATGCACAAGATGGTGGACCTGCTGCAAGTTTGGAACTGTGACCCTAGAGGGAGGCCATGAGGCCAGCTGAGAGCAGAGGAGGAGGAGGAGATGGGCTGCTGTTTGCATGGGAGATGCAGGATGGGAAGCGTGTGCTGTCCCCAAAGCGTATGTGAGCTCAGACCTTGGGGGCCCCTCCCCTCTGCCCTCACCCCTCCACCCCACCCCGTCAGCACCAGTGTTGCTGAGAGCATAGAAGCTAAGGCTGCAGTGGCTCTGGTCCCAGGGGAAGTGGAGGAGGTCGAAGTTGCAGTTGGTCTCCGTGGTGAGGGCCAGGTTGAGCTCAACGTGGCCGTCCTGGTGCACTCGGGCCTGTGGGCTCTTGTCCCTCCAGTCTACCCAGAGCCTGTGGGGAGAGGTACCAAAGCCGGAGGCCCAGCCCTTTCTTGCACTGGGGCGAGGGAGACCCCGACATCCCACCTCCAATCCCAGTTAGCATCAGGGTTCTGGTGGGGAAAGGGGAACGCGAGGCAGTGGAGGCGAACTGGTAGTGTGGCAGGACCGCCAGGGCGAAGATTCGCTAAGAGCCTCCAGGCTCTAGATGGGGAAAAGGAGGAGGGATGTGCACAGCATGTTCCTCAGACAAGAACTTCCGCCTTACTTACGCCTCCAGGATGGTGAGTCTGGGCGTCCAGAGTGAGTCCCAGGGCAGTGTGACGGCGCGCGGTGGTTGCACACTGGCGTTCCAGGCCAGGCGAGTGTCCAGCCAGGACTGGGGACACAAGAATGCCACTGAGGCTCCCATTCTCCACATATGTGTACCTTGTGGCACAAATGTGTGCCTTGAAGCTTGGCAGGTTGATAAAGGCCAGTACTACTGAGCTGGACTCAGCTGGGTTCTCCCATCCCACCTCTCCCGGGAGGCGCCCTCACCAGGCGAAGCAGCAGCATGGAGGACACTGTGTACTGCAGGATGTCCTGGGGGAGGGGGAAGCACGTCACCCTGTGACAGAAGGAGGCAGAAGACCCAGCACTGGCAGGGCTGAGTCCTGCCCCCTCCCGCCAGCTCAGCACTTGGTGGGTCCGGCAGCCTGGCGGTGCTTACCACATTAAAAACATTGGACACGAACACCTTTGCGGCCACAAGCAGGGGTGCACTCCCGTTGTTCGGAATCTGGATGGTTTCCTCAACCTCTCGGGACAAGTTGAGGTTGAAGAAGGATGGCCAGGCTGAGGGACAAAGGTTGAGATCACTCAGGTGCCCTGGGGCCCAAATCCCAAAGCTTATGGCCTTACACCCTCCACCTACCGACTGCCGGCCTTTGGAAGCTGCGCCCATGGACCGAAGGCTGGGTGATGCCAAGCCCCAGGGAGGTGAGATGGAGCAGAAGCCACAGGGCTGTCATAAGTGGCTGCATGGAGCAGTGGTGCCTAAGCTACCACCTCTCTTCCAGTCGCTTCTCTGGCAGCTGAGCAGTTGGCCAGAGGCAGCTGCTCTGGACAAGGACCCTGGGACCTTGGACTTGGCACCCCCCACCTCGGTTCCGCAAACACGCAAGCACAAAGCCCAGGACCCAGCCTCGCCCACTCCGCACCTGCCTAGACTTCCCTGTGCCGCTCCATTTCCACCACCTGGAACTCGCTGTCACACTCAAAGCCCGCTGAGGGGGACAAGCGGGCCTGGGACCTCCACCTCCCCCAAAGTTGGTCCTTCCAATCAGGGCTGCAGGCTTCCCCTGCATTTCAGTGGCTGGCACTGTTCTGGTTAAGAAACCAAGCCCTTAGTCAAAGTGCCCTGTGCTCAATGCTTTGAGATGGGGACACTGTTGAGAGTTTCCCTGCCTCTCCTTGAACACTTGAGAGAGCCTTGCTCAAGAACTCTGGAGACAGATAGAGGCCAGTTCATGAGCAAAGACCTGCTGCATTGCTGTTCCCTCACTGGGTTCTCAGCCTGCCCCAGGCCAGCAGTGCCTTAGAGTCTCCGCTGTGCACCTGTAGCCCAAACTGCCAGGCCAGGGCGGCTTTTCCGGGCCCCAGGGAGAAACTGAGCCACTGGAGATCTGGTCCTGACACAGCTGCAGCCACAGAAGGAAACACCAAGGCCAAAAGTGGGTGGGGACTGACTGGCTGCCCAGACTCAAAGGGGCCCCAGGCAGCTGGAAACAGGGAAGGACCTATTACACACCAGTGCACAAAAGCAACTAGGAGCACGCATAGTGTCTGCGTGTGTCATCGACCGACTTTATTGAACGTGCTTAAACACTTTCCCTGCCTCTGTCTCACGCACTGGTGGCTGCTGGTTCTGGCGCTTCCGGATGGCCACATGAAAAGAGCCTTCAGTCGTCCCACACTCCCCAGCCTGAGTTAGGGATTTTTATGCGGATTGTAAGCAGGCTGCCTTTGGTGCAGGCCACCCTCTTTCTTCCCTGGTAGCTCAGAAAGGGCCTGCACGCATTCCTCCAGAGCCACCTGCCAAGTCTCCAAGGCTTCTTCCTATGGAGCCTCAAGACAATGAGAATTGCAGAGCCACAGTGCATCACTGCATGTGAAATGGTTTGTGGTTTTATTAACAGACAAAACTCTCCCCAAGATCCCCAACCAATGACTCCAACCCTTTAACATCCAAGCGTACCCCCTAAGTGCCTTCAAGTCATGTTAACTGTCAGGACGCTGTTGCCTGCCTTTTGGCCTCTCCAGGAAGGGCCAGGGACTGGGCTCAAGGGTGCATGACTGGAGAGCTCTGGGACAAGGACAGGCCCGGCCGCCTCGCTCACGTGCGTCAGGTCGGTGGACTCCCGCTCCAGCACGCTGCCGCTGTGGGCGCCTGGCGCGGCAATGCACACGCGGCCCGAGGCTCGGCGGGGGACGCGGCCCAGCAGGCCAGCGCAGATCTTGCGGAAGCCCTTGCGGAAGTGCTTGGACACCAGCGCGTAAACGATGGGGTTGACGCAGGAGTTGGCATAGGACACCAGGTGCGAGAGGATGCGCAGCACGTAAGTGGTCCGCGTGAGTGGGAAGCGGCCGAACCACACACAGAGGATAAGCGCGTGGTGCGGCATCCAGCAGAGGCAGAAGAGCGCCGCCACAATGAGGATCATGCGCGTCACCTTCCTCTTGGCGCGCCGGGCACCTGAGCCTGCGGCCACCGGGTCGACGGCACGCCAGAGGTAGCGCAGGGTGCGCGCGTAGGTCAGGCCGAGAACCAGCACCGGCAGCAGGTAGCTGAAGACGAAAGTGCAGAGGTCCATGGCGCGGCGGCGAGGCGCGCTCCACGCCGGGTGGCACACGGTCAGGTTGGCCAGCCGCGACTGGCGGTAGTAGCTCAGGTAGGGCCCGGAGAAGAGCAGCGACAGTCCCCAGATGAGCCCGATGGCTGCCAGCGCGTTTCGAGGCGTGCGCAGCTCGCGGGAGTGCAACGGGTAGCGGATGGCCAGATACCTGTGGTCAGGCCCAGGAGGGGGGAGTCAGGGGAGCGGACGAATTGGCGGGGCTGCGACCCCTGCACCTCGGGCCCCACACCCGTTCTTGAGGAAGGTCCCTAGCGCAAGGTTACACCGCACACACCGGAACCGTGGCCCACCACGTCCCAGACACTCTTGGCTGAGCCGAGAGTTGGGGAGCGGGGACCGGCAGCAGGAAAGGGGCTTGCACCCAGGCCACTCTTCTGCCGTTCCCGGGACTGCGACCACAGACTCCCCCCGGGAGGGCACCCCAAAGCCGCCGAGTATTAAAGGTTGGAGAACCGGCTATGGGGCTCTGGGAGGCTGTGATTACCCACTAGTGATGGTGCCCCAGGAGGCAGGACCCAGGCACCTAAGGCTCTAGCAGACAGCCTGCAAAAGACATGCTGGGCAAGGGACAGCCTCTCAGGGAATTCCTAAGAGAAGCCGGAGCTCTGTGGTCCCACCAAGGCGCTCAGTGTAAATGGGCGGTCTGTGGGGAGTCAGACCCTCATCTCCTCCCCAGAACCGTCCTAGTGTCCTTTCAAGCTCCACCTGAGTCCTGCGCTCTCCCTAAGGTACCTCTCTCTCCCTCCTCTGGCTGGGGAGGAAGAACCCAAGGGCCGCTCCTCTCCCGATCCCGAACTCCCAGGCCTGGAGGCGGGCTCGGACAGGGAGGGACCCCAGGCGCGCTCTCTCAGACTTTGGCGTCGGTCCTCGAGAAAGACCCACGTTCCGCAGTCCGTACCCGAAGTGACTGCGCCAAGCAACCAAACCGTGGCTTCGAGGCGAGTGCGGTGGAGGCGCCTGAGGTTGGCTCTAGGAGACAGATGGTGCACCTCACGCAAACAATTACTGAAGGAGTGGCTCTGAGCAAGTTACTTACAAACTCATTTTCTTCTATAAATTGGGCACAGTAGTTTCTCCCTTCCCAACTTCACAGGGGCATTAAACTCTTTGTACTGGGAAACGCTGGGCATTGTCAGGCACAGACAGCACCGGAGAGCCTAATTCTTCAGGATGTGAGCCCTGAGGACGCACATAACCGAGGGACACCACGGCACCCCGCTCTCATTTCCTTTTCTCCTCCTCTGTGCCTGCTTGTCTTTCTCTCCCTCTGGTCCCTTTGCCATCTTAGTGTCCTCTCCCACTCTCTGTGTGTCCCTCCTTGATCCCCGAGTCCCGCCTCCCTCTCCAGTCCCGCCTGGGTGCCCAACTCCTGGAGAAGCCAGAGCGCTCGCTCACCTGTCCAGGGAGACGGCGGCCAGCGTGAAGCTGCTGGCATGCATGGTGAGGAAGATGAAGAAGTGCACGGCCTTGCAGAGCAGCGAGCCGAACACCCAGCCGTCCAGGGTGTAGATGGTGGCCTGGAAGGGCACGCAGCACAAGATGAAACACAGGTCGGCCACGCCCAGGTTGAGGATGAACAGGTTGGTGGTGCTGACTGCCTGGCCGCCGCGCAGCAGCACCGCCAGCACCAGCGCGTTGCCCACGGTGCCCACGAGGAAGATGAGCGCGAAGAGCAGCGGCACGATAACCGCCTCGGGCTGCCAGCCGCCCCCGCCGCCCGCCTGGCTGGCGTTCTCGGCCCCGGGGCCGCCCGAGCCGTTCATGGTGCCGCCGCACCCTAGGCTGCCCGGGCTCCTACAGCCGTCTGGGTCTTGGCTAGCGCGCAGCTGCCTCGGCTGCGGCCACGGCAGCGCCCAGCGTGACTCCCGCTAGCTGCAGTCGGAGTGCGCCTCGCGGTGTCGGGATGAGGGTGGGCGTGGGGTGCGCTTGGGTCAGGGGGAGGAGCGAGCAGCCGGTGGGTGGGATTGTTCCCCGCGGCCGGCAGCGCTGAGGGAAGGGATACGGAGTGGCCCTGGTAGGGCGCGCGTCCCTCCCCGAAGGCGGAGAGCCGCGCTTGGGCCTGCTCCCGCGCTCCAGCCCCCGGCTACCGGCCGTTCTGGGCTAAGCCGGCGAAGTGACTTCCCGGGCAGACGCTGGAGTGGTGGAAGGACCGACCCTGGTTCCTGCGTGTGCGCCGCGCTGCAGGGAGCACCCGCCAGGAATCCCGCGCGCCTTGGCGCTTCCCGGCAGCTTGTCGGGAGCGCCGGACCTCCGGGGACTGGCTGGGGGACACCCTCGAAAGAGTTCCAGGCCAGACCCCGGGGGATGGGCCGGAGGCGGATTTGGGGGGGGGGCCCAGTTTTCCGCAAGTGGCAAAAGGAACAGCCCCGCAGTGTGCGCCTCTGCCTATTTCTAATTCCAGGGAGCATCGGAATTCATTTCTAACTCAGTTCCCCCGGGAGCACAGTGGGGGGGCGGTGGGGGCAAGGAGGGTTCTGAGGAAACTTGGTTAGCTTCATCTCATTCCCCACTCCTACCCATTGGGCGTTTTCTTCTCGAATTCAGTCCTATATTTATTGAGCATCTACTGTGTCAGGCTCTGTCTTTGGCGTTGTGCCTCAGTTTCCTCTGCTGTGATAATAATAGTAATAGAAATAGTAACACTTCCTTCTCAGAGGGCTCTGACGAGAAAGGAATGAGAAGCACTTGAAAGGCCTGAAGCCCATTCGTTGAATCTGAATTAATCAAATTTTTCTTTTTCTCCTTACCTTATTCAGGTATCTAAAAAGGGAGGAAATTCAAAGTAGCGAAGTTCCATACACCATGACCTTTTCCTAGACGGTGCTTACATTGCAATAAAACTTAAACATTCGTGTCTTTGTGTCTGCATCAAG
>RJWJ010028763.1:0-21179 GCA_004363605.1 Indri indri | reverse complement strand
TGGCAATTTTGCCCCACTTTTAAGGGTTGGCCCTTCTCACATTCTATCGAATGTCCTTGAATTCAACAATATCTATTCATTCTGGCTGAACAGTAGTCAAATAATCCCAGTCCTGTGGGAGTTCTGGGAATTTTTTATCTTACAGTTTCCCTGTGATTATTTTACTTTTGAAGTTGTTATTGCCCAACTTTGTGGGGTGTCTTCTCTTTTTCTCTTAATTATGTTTATATTTTCCTTTAATTTTCTGAACAAACAGAGCATGCACAGATTGGTAATCAACCAAAGACTCAAGGAATCCCTGTGCACACTCCTATAGAAGTTAATACTCCATGAGCAGAAACAGAAGTCACTATGTCTATGCTTAACTGGGATGGAGGGAGATGCAGAAATTTTGTACCATATTTTTGCCCTCAACTTCTCATATCCCAAAACTCAAGACCAAAGGTTATTTTTGAAAATATTCTCCAAAATATTTATGTATTGAGTGTTTTACTATGGTTTGAATGTTTTTGTCTTCCCCAAAACTCTTGTTGAAATTTAATCCCCAATGAAACAGCGCTGGGAACTGGAGCCAAATGGGAGGTGTTAGGTCATGGAGTCTCCACCCTCATGAATAGATTAATGCCATTATGAAAAGGCCTCATGGGAGTGGGTTCACTCGCTTACACTGTTGCCCTTCTGCCTTACATCGTGTGATAGCACAGTGAGAAGGCCCTTGATCTTGGACTTCCCAGCCTCCAGAACTGTGAAACAATAAATTTCTGTTTATTATAAATTACCCAGTCTCAGGTATTCTGTTATAGCAGCACAAAGCTGACTATGGCAGAAATATTCCCTATTCTTAGAAATAAGCCATTCAGGACCATATCTAAATTTTTTTTATATCCAACAAAACTCTGCTCTCAGGATCCTTGCTCAACATAAAGCAAAAAATACATGATGAAAGGGGTTGGTACCTGAGCACAATAAACGGTCCAGCTTTATAAAGGTTAGGAAAAATCTATTATGCACTCTATTTCTGAGTGGGGCTTAGACTTTAACTTCTATAATCTAGTTGAACCAATTCCCACTACTCCAAACCATTGAAAAAATTTAGGGATAACAAAACAACTGCACATCCTTCCCCGTTGTCTTCTATCACTCTGAACTGAGATGCTCAGAGAGGTTATATAATTACAAAGACCTCTGACTATATCTCCAAATGTGTCCTGGGTCATCCAAGAATTCTTATGTCAACAACCTAACACCCAACTCTTCTCCGACCTGTGAACAGCTCTGGCAGGGGTGCAGCAGGGTTTTGGAAAGAGAATTCACTGCCAGAGAGACCTCGGCAGCAATTCTTATGGGTTTTTTTTCCCCCAATAAGTAGCACAGAGCTGAATCCTGATAGCACACTCAGTCCTGATCTCTTTTCTACTGAAGACAGAGAAATTGGGAAAACAGTATTTTCTGAGATGAAATAGTGGAATGGAAATAGATTATTCATAATCACTTTAAATGTTGGTATCAGCAGAGCTGGAAAAATCTCCTGGCAAAATCCCATGGTAAAAATTTGCTAATTTTGAGGGGATTATATCAAGTGAATAATTTTGGATGGGCAGATAATGAAAGTAGCCATTCTGACAGTTAAACTACTCCAGGGAAGGAAACTTAATTTTCAAGTCTCTAAAAATAATTGCAAGTAGAATTTGGTATTTTTTAAGCCACACAATTGGGACTGTTACGATAAAATTTACATTTCTATAATCTCTGCATGCCAGTAGTGTTAACATTTTATATAACTATATAAATATACAGTTTAACTATTACTGTTTGGAAACCACTAGATAGTAATCTCTCCATTTACCTTATCAAAAAAGGACCCAGGCCTGCTTGGATCTGATTGATATAATAATCCCCATAGAAGATTTTCTTTCACATTTTCAACACAGTGATAAAGCTCTGAGAATGATATTAATATAGTGAGCAGAGGATAGTGGCCTGTGGGATCAGTTTCAAACTATGAGGAACACAAAACTTTCCCAATTCTCTTGCTTACAACTTTCTGCCTGGTCAGCACTAACTGAAAAGATATAAAGTTGGCAGGAGTTACAGGCAGGAAAGAAAAACAAAGAACATCTCATTAAGCATATCACTAAAACTCTTCACTGAACAACTGCTAGGCCGTCAGAATTGCAGAAAAAGCTGTGACGAGGAGTTGGGAACGCCTCTGGGCAGAGATTTGTGTTTCATTTTACTCCTGCATCTTCAGTACCAAGTACACTTCTGGACACAGAGCAGAGCTTCAACACATGTCTGATGCATCATCAGCGGTAGAACCTTGGGGAGCCCCCTCTCCCTGAGAAGAAATGAGCCTACCTTTCTTCCTTTGCTAAGGCAGTGGTCAAGAGGAAGAAATAGGCCCAGATGGGGCTCACTCCTCCTCTTCTCAAAGACATGTCTTCCCTGATTGACTTTTATGGACTTCACTTTTATGGCCAAAATGTGAGGTCTTACTGTTTCTACCTGTCTTATGTCTTGTTTAAGAATTAGGATTTTTCCAGCAGAGGAAACAACGTGTGATAAGGTAGGGAGGCAAAAAAATGTAGAGCACGTTTGTGAAATTGTTGGCTCTTGGGCATTCTTCCCCCATCCTTTTTCCTGTTTGGGCTGTCTAGGAGCAAGTCCAGAGATTAGAGTGAATCATTCTCCTTTGTTCATGCTATGTTATCAAGATTGGTCTGTTTAGGTTTCTCTATTGTTTTGTTTATGTATCTATTACTTTTCTCGTAAATGGGCTTCTGTCTTGTGACAAAGGCTCTCATTGATTATTACATTGATAAAAGATAACCCCTGTGACAAAAAGTCATATGAAATTTTTTAAAAGAAATCATTTGTGTAAAGACATCTGGAGAGAGATAAGGTTCTGGAGAAAGACTGAAGAGAAGCATGCTGATCCCCTATAGCTGCTTTTCCTTAGGAGGCATTTGTTGATTGTGCAAGAGCCTGAGAATCAAGCTTTGCCTAAGCACAGGCAGAAAAACTGGCAGAACCTTTAGGCAGTCTCACAGGGCTGGAGCCCTGAAGGGCCTCAACATGCTTTCAGTTTTCTCTAAAGACATTTGCCAAATTTTGAAGATCCATTATTTGGGAGCCTAAAAAGCTTAATAAGAAAGCCTTTGAAAAGCAGAATGTAGTTTGGGGCAGTCTCACGGTGTGGAGGAAATAAAGAATAGAGTCTAGGACTTAGCAAAATGAGGGGCTGCAATGACCATACCAGGCTCACAATGGAAAAATTTGGAAGGCTGTACTCTAAGAGAAGGGATGAATTCTAGGTAGACAGAAACATATAAAAATCGCAAGTAAACATTTTCTTAGCTCAGCTTCTGATTAAATCAAGTAATCAGTACCTACTCTATGTCTAATAAAGAAAAGGGTGAAACAACTCTTGTAAAAGATATTCATCATTTGAAGTCTCTAAAACTTTTAAAATCCACAATGTCTAGCATAAATAAAATTAGAGTTAAGAAGCAGGAAAGTGATTGATAATCAAGGGATTAAACAGTTAATAGAAGTAGATGGAGAAATGAATTATACTGAAGTTTGCAAACAAGGGCTTCAAAACAAATAAGATTAATATACATATAAAATAGGAAAAACACAGATTAAACTCATGTATGGAACAAATGAAACATTATAATGGAGAATTTTAATCTGTATTTTAAAAGAGTCAAGTTGACATTTTAGAACTGCAAAATATCGTATCTGAGAGGTTCTGCTTCTAGTATAGAAGGAGTGAGCTCCTAGTACAACTGATCCTTTTTCAAATAACAGCTAAAACACTTTAAAAATAGAAAACAAAGAAAAAAACTATCTAAAAGTTCTGGAGATTAAAAAACACAGGCTGATTATGGAAGGGAGTTGAAATTTAAAAAGTGATCAGCACAGAGTGAATTTCCCATTTTTAAGTTACTTTGCCCTAAGGGCAGCAATAGATATAGTAACAACAGCACCAGGTCACCAAAATACCAACAGAAAAACCCACTGACTGATTGTCTAGAAGAAGCAGTAAAAAAAAAAAATCCTGGGATAACCAGAGTCACTGAAGAATGTATGGGGAACCTTGGAAAATAGAGGGCCAGGGAAAGAAGTTCTACTTCTGTGTGTAAATTTGGCTCAAGTCTATGGCTGACCAATGAACTATGCATGCTTGGGAGAAACAGAAAGCAGGTTGTAGCTAAAATTTAGATAACCAAGCCATCACGGATATGACAGTATGCAGTTTGAGTCTAAATGTTAATGAATATAATTCTCTATGTTGAGCTCTTGAGGTTAGCATGGGCTCAAAATCAAGTGGGGCTGTCAGGATTATCACAAGAGCTGATAATTAATAGGAGTCTGTTGGGACTAACTCTTATGGCTTTAGCTGTCACCAGTTATGGAAAGAGGGTTCAGGAATATAGTTTTAGTTATTAATTCTATTATTTACCAAACCCCTATGTTTCATGATAACCTGGCCCTCTGGACATGCCAGTCTCTATGCTTAGCAGTACATAAATCTGCAGTGGAGATCTGGCCTGAGCTCCTAGAGAAAATTATTTTATTTTAGTTCCTGGACTGTGGAAGGGTGATATTCTACTGAGTCTTGAGACAGGCACTATGTTTTGTGTGCTGCCATATCCCCAAAGCCTAGCGTAGTTGCCTGGCTTAGAGTAAATGCTTGCTTAATAAATATTTGCTGAATTGAACTTTGGAGAGAAATTTAGTGACTTCATCCCAACTATCCAAGAACATATTTTTCCTGTCACCTGTAACAGGTAAAACTTATAAAATCTCTGTGTGGAAGTCCCTCAGGCTTATGTATGTAGATGGACAACTGCTGTATGGTTACCAGATCCTTCATATACTTCATACATTTAACTGTAGGAGTTCCAGTTGTTTTCGATCTTTGTCTAAGATTCAGATTCCTGTTGGAATCAGCATAGATTGTGTTCCTGGGCTTAGGCCATCTCCACTTTCTAATAGGTGGACAGTACTATGTATGAATCAAAGTTGTGACTACTGGGAAGATTTTTTTCTACACTACCATCTTTCCAGACACCTTGAGTGCGACAGTAACATTTTCAGCATTTGCACCTGCCAACATGTCATGCAAAATCATCCATAAATGATCCTGAATTTCAATTTGTTTTCTCTTCAAGTAGCTGGTCATAGGGAACTTTCCATGAGGCCTGTAAGGTGTGGCAGGCCCTGATTCCATAAACATTACTTCTTATAATGGAATGCTTGGCTTCTTGGCCTGTTCACTATTACAGACAGAGAAAGCAGAGAGCATTCATGGTGGGTGGTTTGGATAATTTGGTCACCCAGCAACCCATGTTCAAAACCCACTAGAATCCAGTAAAGATCCAGAGCAACGTTTCACAGAAGAAGAGTTACTTGTCAAAGAGGCCTTGCTCCAAAACCTTAAAGGCCTCACCGCAGGCTTGATATGACACTCCAAGCTGCTATAGATACCACAAGACCTTTTGGAATCCACTGGGTCACTAGCACTGATACTTGGGCTCACTGGAGAGCCTTTTCAAATCTCAAATTTCACAGTTTTTGTAAAATCACATGTCAAATGAAGGCTAGAGTATCCACTAAACAAACAAAGTATACACTTAGGGGGAGAAAAGAGACAGACAGATAAACAGAAGGAGAGAGGAATATTGAATAATGACCTTTAATGAACTTATCTAGATTTTCTGAAATCTGAAAACCTAGAAAAAATTCTTTAATTTTAACAAAGACATAAGTTGTGCCTTTTCATAAACTAAAATTTTATTTTGGATTACTCAGCAAAATAATTTCAGTGCTTAGGTACATTAAAGGTCTTAATCAGATATTTGGTAAATGGGCCAAAGCAGCCACCCTGATGAGAAATATTTTACCACCAGAAACCAAAGAGGTCCACCAAGCATTACGGCTCCTCTTTAGTAGAATGGGCACAAGATTCAGCAACTTGTCCGGCATGTACCTGACCACTGGCCAGATCCTCCCCTATTTAACTGAGTTGAAAACTCTCTATATTTTCAGGAATGTAGCTCTTTCCTGTTGACTCATGTATCTTTTCAATCTTTAAGCTGTAAGCAGCCTAGTTGAGAATTCAAAACTCCTCTATGGTTTACTCCAATGTGATAGACAGATATTTCCTGTGTGCAGCACGATGTGAGAAAAAGTTTGGGAGGCACTGAGGTAAATATGCTAACAGTGACACTTGGTAAAAAGAGTTCTTAACATTTCCTTAGGGGCTGTATTGAATTTTGCCCTAGCCTGGGTATCATGCTCTTCTCAGTGAAAATTACTAATAAATACTTCTTAAAACAACATATTATGATTTAGTGTCATAATTTTGTAGAAAATGCTTCAATATTGGCTATATCATTCCTAAGGACAACCTAAGCCCTGTGCCTATTTACTTACCACAGGCATCACCATTCAGCTAGCCAGCCACCAAAATTCACTAGAGCATAGGAACAGTTAATCAGGTTCTATAAAGTTTATCCTTATAACTCAAAGCTTTTAATGATGGAGAATGTCACCTAAGGAGAAAGGAAATCTTAACTATACTGACTAAAAACTCCTGGCTATGATACTCTGTGTTTCGGACCCAACATGTCTCACTGCTTGACTGGGGTCAGAGGGTAGGAAGAATTCTTTTATCTATGAACCCCCAGAACAGTGCCTAGAACCACAATGGTCTGTGGAATCCATGATAAAATCACAAAGACTTTTCACCTTTTTGTCTTGGGATTCACTCCCTGCGTCTCTAAGGAGATGGTTCAGTTTTCACTTTCATCTTTTCAGTTATTTTCCTAACATTGACATATAAAAGGTGGTTTTTTTTTTTTCTCCTTGAGGCTTTTCTAATGCAAGGAATTATGGGGGGAGGGGTGGAGAAGATCACAGGGAGATTCTTAGAGCTAAAGCAAAATAGTCAAACAGCAAGCAGCTGTACATGCTCATGTTCCAAACATGATCTCTAGGGGTGTGGGGGAAGGCAGTCGCACAGGCCCTTTCCTCTCCTCTGCACAATTCCCACAATGCAGGCAGAGCTGGGCTACCTCATGAGGGTCAGAGAAAGGAAATATCAAAGAGCCACCCTCAGTCCCATCTCTTTTCCTGGTTTCCTTCACTGCAGGGGGTAGAGGGGCTGCAAAAGTGTTACCCTGAACACTTTCTCCAAAAGTAGTACCCTTTGAGATCCAGACACTGTTAAATGGGCACAGGCTGGTGGCTCTTTTGTGTGCTGGTCCCTCAGTGGTAGAACCTGGTCAGCCCTGGGTAACAGGTCCCACAATCCTTTTGGTTGCATTCAGAAGAGAGCTAATGGGTAATGTTCAAAAACATTAAGCTGCATGTAGCTGAGGCTTCACTTAACAGATTCTGGGAGATTCCTTACTACTACACAGTGGAATAAATCTTTGTGAGGCCATGAGTGTAGTCACACAAACCTCTTCTGTGAGCAATCAGTGAGACATACATTTCCACAATCTAAGAGCTCAGGTAGAATATGTGCTTTACTGCTTTTTGTCTAAATCAGAAATTTTTAGAACGTTTTTCATCCCCAAATTCCTCTCATTTATTATTAGAATTACTTATTTAAATTTAGTTGTATTAAAATTTCACTGTTTTCAGCTTCTAGATACAGAGAGCAGAGGTGTGGACTAGTGCAGGCAAGTAAGGCACTTAGTAATCAAAATAAATAATATCTTAGCCACTGCACTCTAGCCCAGACAACAGAGCAAGACTTTATCTCAAAAGCAAAAAAGTAAGAATTGGTACTAACTTTTTGGAAGGCAATATTAAAAATTTTAATATTCACATTTTTGACCCAACAATTGTACCTCTGGAAATTTTTTCTAAAAACGTAAAAAGATGTATGTTTGGAGATGTTCACTGTAGCAGTGTGTATGGTCCATCTATTTATAGAGGAAAATAGGGAGCCACTAAAAATAAAGAGGTACCTGGAGTCTGCTCATGCTCATGCTGATCACATATGTATATGTATATGTAAATTGTAAATAGTGAGTATGTAATCAAAATAAATTTTTGAAAATAAAAATAAAACTTAACAAAAAATTTATAATGAGGAAAATAACAAAATTTTTTTAAAAAGATCAGTAATAGTGCCATTCTGAGCCATATCAGAACCTGAGACAAATGAAAAATTCAGAAATATTTTGTTCATTATGGACACATGATCTCTTTATATTATACAAAGAGATAATTATCAGAACTAGACTCAACTCAGATGTTGGAACTACCAGAGAATTTAAAACAGCTATGATTACTAATGTTAAAAGCTGTAATGGAAAAGGTAGACAATATACAAGATCAGATAGGTAATTTCAGCAGAGAAATGGAAACTGTGAGAAAAAAATAAATGCAAATGTAAAAAATAGAAAAACACAATAACAGATAAAGATTACCTTCAACAGGCTCAAGAGGAGAATTCACACAGCTGGGAAAAAAGAATCCATGAACTTGAAGATAGGTTAACAGAATTTACCCAAACTGAAACACAAAGACAAAGAGTGTAGGGGAAAAAAACTGGAACAGATATCAAAGAGCTGTGGAATACTATCAAATGTTCTGATGTGTTTGTAAGGAGAATACTGAAGAAATAATGCATCAGAATTTTCTAAAATTAATAACGGACAACAAACAGAGATTCAAGAAGCTCAGAGAACAACAAAGAAGATTAAAACAAACAAACAAAAGCAAAAGAACTAGGCATATGATAGTCAAACTGCAAAACACCAAAGAGAAAGAGAAAGTCTTAAAGGAAGTCAGAGGAAAAAAAGGACACATTAACAACAAGGGAACAGGATAAGAATTACAGCCAGTATCTTCTCAGAAACCAAGCAAGCAAGAAGACAATGGAATAAGATCTTAAAGGGCTGAAAGAAAACACTGTCAATCCAGAATGCTACCTGAACTGAAAATATCCTCTTAAATGGAGGAGAAATAAAGACTCTCAGACAAACAAAAATCAGAGAACTGAGGGATTTCATTGCCAGCAGAACTACTCTATAAAAATTTTTAAAGAAAGTTTTTCAGGCAGAAGGAAGATGACATAGGTTAGAATTTGGGTCTACACAAAGAAATGAAGAGGGTTGGAAATGGAGAAAAAGAAGATAAAATGATGATTATTTCTCTTATTTTAAAATATTGCTCTGAAAGATAAATGATTCTTTAAAGCAAAATAGTAACAATGTATTATGTATTTATAGCATATCTAGAAGTAAGATATATAACAACAATAGCACAAATGAGAACTGGGAGGCATTGGGAATATACTGTTATAAGGTCCATAAACTATACAGAAAGTGATAAAATATTTGAAGGTAGATTCAGGTTACTTTAAAAATGTATATTGATATTCAAAGAAACTCACTAAAGTTTTTAAAGTATAAATAGTAAGTCATTAGAGTAGATAAAATGGAATAATAAAAAATGCTCAATGAAACACAGAAAAGGCAGGAAAATAGGAAAAAAGAAACAAAGAACAAATGGATTTTAATCCAACCATATCAATGGTCACCATAAATGTAAATAGTCTAAAAACAGTTAAAAGAAGAAGAATGTCAGTTGGAAGGAAAAGCATGGCCCTGTATGGACTGTATTCCATAAACAAGAAACCCACTTTAAATTTAAGACCTAGATAAGTTAAAAGTCAAAAATAGAGAAAGTTGTATGAATATCATGCAGAGACTCATACTTTCCCTCTAAGACAGGGAACAAGGCAAGATTGTTTGTTCTTATCACTTCTATTTAATATTGTCCTAGAAATCCTAGCTAGTGCAATAAAGTAAGAAAAAAATTGCATAGAAATCATAAAGGAATAAGTAATACTGTATTTTTCCCATACTATATGATCACATGTGTAGAAAATCTAAAGGAATCCTCGAAAAGCTACTAGAACTAAGAAGTGAGCTTATCAAGGTCACGGGATAAAGATTAAAAGGCAAGCACTATTCACAATACCCAAGATATGGCATCAACCTAAGTGCCCATCAATGGATGAATGAAGAAAGAAAATGTGGTACATATACACAATGGAATATTATGCAACCAAAAAAGAATGAAATCCTATCATTTGTAGCAACATGGATGGAACTGAAGAACATTATGTTAAATGAAATAAACCAGGCACAGAAAGACAAAATTTGCCTGTTCTCACTCCTATGTGGGAGCTAAAAATTTAAAAAATTGAACTCATAGAAATAGAGAATAGAATGATGGTTACCAGAGGCTGGGAAGGGTAGTGGGGTGGGGTGGGGAATAAAATGGGCATGGTCAGTGGGTACAAAATACAGTGAGAATGAATAAGATCTAGTATTTGGTAGCAAAATAGGGTAATTATAGTTATTAATAATAATAACTTACCATATATTTTAAAATAACTAAAAGAATAGAATTTGAATGTTCCTAAGACAAAGAAATGATAAATACTTCAGGTAATGGATACCTCAATTAACCCAATTTGACCATTACACATTATATGACTACATCAAAACATCACATGTACCCCACAAATATATACAACTATTATGCACCCATAATTAAAAATTAAACATTGAAAAATTAAAATACAAATATGAGTTGTATTTTTACATATTATAATAGCAGTAAACAATTAGAAAATAAAATATAAAAAAACATTTAATGCAGCATTAAAAAAAATTGAAACCCTAAGGGATAAGTTAAATAAAATAAATTAAAGACCCAAATAAATCCAAATTGGTCAACAGATTAAATGCAGTCTCAATAAAAATCCCAGACTTATTTTTGTAGCAATTGACAAGCTCATTGTAAAATTTATAGGAAAATCCAAATGACCCAGGATATCCTAAGCACTCTTAAAAAGTTATAAAAAAGTTTATTTCATGACTTACTATACAGCTACAATTATTAAGTAATGTGGATTTGGTGTTAGGATAAATATATATAATATATGGTACCAAACAGAGTTCAGAAATAGATCTATAAAATTAGTGGTCAAATGATTTTGACAAAAGTACTAAGATAGTTCAATAGGGGAAAGATATTCTTTTTGACAAATGATGCTGGAAAAACAGGACATCCATTCAGAAAGAAATGAATGTTGGCCCTCTCTCATACCATTTATCAAACTTATCTTAAAACAAATTATGGATTTTAAAAACTAAAACTATAAAACTTAAACATTTGTGACTTTGGAGAAGGCAAATACTTCTTAGGACACAGAAAGCACAAATCATAAAACAAAAAAATTGATCAGAGTAGACTTTTAAAAATAAACCATTCTGCTCTTCAAAGGCAAGGCACTGACAGGGAGAAATTATTTGCAATAGATATATCTGACAAAGGAGTTGTTTCCAGATAATATAAAGAACTCTTATAAATCAACAAGGAGACAACCAACACAATTTTTAAAATGAGAAAAATATTTGAAAGGACAATTCTCAAAAAATATACAAATATATATATATGATATATAAGCACAAGAAAAATTGCTCAATATCATTAGTCATCAAGGAAATGCAAATTAAAAACACTACACATCTTCTTAAAAAGCTAAATTAGAAAGCGTCACAATACCAAGTTTTGGCGAGCATATGGATCACTATGAACCCTCGAAGAAGAGTGGTGGGAATAGAACAAGGGACAATTATTTCAGAAAAGAGTGGCAGATTCTTATAACCTCAAACAGACACTTTCTATATGACTCATTCCACTCCTCAGCATTTCCACAATAGAAATGAAATCGTGTGTCTCCCAAAAGACAGACACAAATTTTCATAGCAGCTTTATTCATAATAGCCCCAAACTGGAAATAATCCAAAAGCCTATCAACAGATAAACAAACATTTTGTAGCATATCCATACAGCAGAACACTCTTCAGCAATAAAAAGGAACAAACTGGATACACACAACAAAGTGATAAATCTCAAAAATAAGCTAAACGAAAGAAGCCAGACACAAAAGAGTACATATTGTATACTTCCCATTTGTGTGAAGTTCTAGGATAGGCAAAACTAATCCATCCTAACAGTGCATCAGTTGTTGCCTGGGGCCGGGGTGGAGGAGACTGTCTGCAAAGGAGCACACAGGACCTTTTATGATGGTGGAAATGTCACCTGCAGTGGTGATTACATGTATCTGTGTATACACTTGTCAAAACTTATTGAACTATATATACAGTTAAAATGATCTATTTTATTGTATTTAAATTAAATCTTAATAAACTTGACTAAAAATAAATTCCATTTTTTTATTTTTAGTTTTCCGATAGCTGATCTCAATATCCAGGATAATGCATTGCCATAGAGCAAGCTATACATACCATTCCAAGGCCAGAGCTCTACTAGTCAGCTGCTGGACCAGAGCCCTGAGACTGCCTTCGTCTCAAACTTGATGACATCCCAGGTCTGGAAGTCCACTATTCTGAATGTCTCTGTTACAGAATCCTGTACTGGGTGTTAAGAGAGGATGGCAAAGTCTTGGCTAACACAGAAGTCTCGTGAAGGGCTGCTGTATTCCCAGAGTTTAGCACAGTATCTTTTGAATGAATGAATAAGACAAAAGTAAAAGGTTTTCAGAGAAAACCTTAGAGCTCTAGAGTAGTGTATATGCAAAGACTGAGAGTCAGGGGAGAAGAGTGGGAGAAAAATAATGGCTTTGTGGAAACCATCAGGCCAGAAAGTGTCTCAGTACTGGCTCTTAATAGCAATCCCAGGCTATGAAGTACATAGCCTAAGTAAGCATTTCCAAGTCCTGGTAATGGCCTTCCTCACTGATTTCACTGGGCCAGGTAAACAGAACCATCCTCACTGTAGCAGATTCCCCAGTGAGGGAAATTTTACGTCCCATGCACCTGCCACTCCCAATGAGACACATCTCCAGCCAGGGCTCACCTGCGAAGTGCAGCTCTCATTTCACTGGAACTCCCTGCAGAGCATCTGGCCTCTCACAGGATGCTCACAGGCAGGTACATTTTCTCTGGCCCACGTGTCTCTTGCTTCCCAACACAGAGGTGTACACACATCCCAAATCAATTAATCAGCATGGGCTCCTTCCCAATGACAGCCAACAAAGACATTCTAAACATGGCTTGACTAAGCTCATAAAGCTCTTGCTACTCCACATTCCTCGTTGGCTCATGTGTGACCCATCTGCTGATGAAAAATTAATGAAACAGTGTGTCACATATGCCCATACACTCACTGCAGGAGTCAAGCTAGAAGTCATGCTTTGCGGGAAGCTTCAGAAGAGTATGTGAAACAGGCTCTACTGGCTCTCCCCCACTTAATAACGGATTCCATGCCTTGGCTCCCTGGAAAAACATCTGATCAGAAATAGCAGAATGTCCTGCTAAGTAAACCAACATGATAAAGGAAGATCATTAGCATAATTAAGCTGCAGATGTGGAAAGGAATGATGCAGAGGCTTTACATAGGGGTAATAAGACCAAATCAGAGAAACGAGTGATGCTCTGAGGAGGATAGTACAGGGAACATATTGCTTTGCCTCAAAAGCCTGGGATGCTGTGGTTTAACAGGTGGCTGATTACCTTGAGGGGAGTCAAATTCCAAATTCAACATACTTGACTACTAGCTGCTTTGGTAATAGCACTGGCAGGGGAATTTCTTGGATCCCCAAATGGACTTTTTCAGAACTACTAGAGATAACCATATTTTGGGGTGTTTTATTAATTTATTTATTTTACCACTTCCCACAATAGCGCTTTGTATTACCACCTCTTTTTATCCCACTTGAAGAAGCAATGCAGTGTAATAGCACAGGTTTGGACTGAGGATAATGAGATCTGCTTTTCACTCCTGGCTCGGCCAAGAAGGGGCCACATGACACTGGACAAGTCACGTACCTTCTCTGCGACTCAGAAGTGGTTAGACCACTTGGTATTTGCCTGGTTACTTCCAGATCTTTCTACATTGTTTTCATTCTTTCCTCCTGAATATTCCCTTAGCTTGTCCTCTAGTAGCAACCATTACTTGACCTCCCAGTTGGGGGCCAATGCTTCTGTTTGACCTGCTGCTGGGACCTATGCTGCTTATCTCAGTCAGAATCGATCAATTTTATTAAACAAATGAATGGTCACATTCATAAACAAATTTCTCTTTCCTGCATGCTGGTCCTCTCAGTGAGCTGCTATTACATCCCATCAAACAGAGGTGTTAAAATTAACTTAAATTGTGTTCATTTAATCAGTACTTATTCAAGATTTTCTATGTGTCAGGCATCAAAGTAGGCAGGTGCTTGTAGTGATCAAAAATATATGACAAGATCTCTGCCCACAAGAAACTTTAACTCTTTCCTTTACCTTATCTGTGACTTCACACCAACATATGAGTGAGTGCATCAATTTTGGTCCAATAGGAGACAAGAACCACACAGTGATTTAAATAAGGGACGCTTAATATAAAGCATTATTAAGTCATCATGAAACAGTAATATAAGACGTAAGAGAACATCATGGGGTACCACAGGGCTGAGGGAGAAGGCCCAAGGAGGGACGAACTTGGAAGGGGATCACCCCTCGAGGCTAAGGTTCATACCTGGCTAGAGAAAGTGTAGTTGCCATCCACTGGATAGAAGAGAAATTTGCTGACTTGCCATTCCAGAGTAAGCCTCTAGGAAATAAGTGAGCCGCACAGGTGCGCAAGGAATGCCACTGTGGGTAGGAGGCTTGGCATAGCTGGTGTCCATGTCAGGGCAGCAAATCTTAGGGGCAGGGTGCAAGTGAGTCACACATAGTTAGTGGGCAGCGGAGTAGGCATGCAGAGAGGCTGGAGGTACTGCTCTGGGCAAGAGGCCTAGAGAATCCAGCGTCTGTGTTGGGAGGGCCATGGGAAGGTGGCCACTAGGCTATGACGGGGCTGCAAGTTCAGCAAGGGACTTTGTGCTCTGGGCATGGCTGGGGCAGAGCAGCACCAGATGCTCTCACATTCACACCAGTGACTGACAGTACAGTTGCTGGAACTTCCAAGAGAAGTCTCTTGCATTGTTCTTCCAGCAGCCTCTACTGAGAAAGCTTAATATGGCACTCACATAAAGGAGAAGAGTGCAAAGGGATTCCAATCATTATTGCAAAGCAGTATCAAAAGGAAAATCTGGAGCCAAGAGGCAAAAATTGATAATTGGCACAGTGAGATATCAAAAGGGATCAGAAATTCTGAGTTCCCATCTGAGTTCAGCTGTGTGATATTAGGCAAGTGACTTAGTTGTCCTAGTATTACTTCGTTCATTTATGAAATGGAAATAATACTTGTCCAATTTATTAAAGAAGAATACCAGGAGGATCAATTGAGATCAAGCATGTGAAAGGGCTTTGTAAACTGCAAAGTGCTACAGATTTCCAACGGGTCATTGCTGTGGTAGTTGTGTTCAGTATTACACTCACTGCTCCGTCGAGCTGGGTAATGTTCAGGCCAGTATTAAGGCCACAGAGATGAGACTGTCTTATTTTCAATCCATGATACCCAGCACACTAATTGGAACAAAATAAGTAGTTAGTCTTTGTTACCAGAACTACACTGTTTTACTTATTTATTGATGGATATTCTCACTAACTAAGGAGCTGAAGGTAATGCTGTGTCTGACCAATCAAGGACCGACCGTCATCCCTCAGAGGTGGCTCACACTAAACTTCCCCCATCTTTCTTCCTACCAGAATGCCGCTGGAGAAGTCAGTAGGAAGAGCTTCCTCCCGATCAACTTCTACCTGAGGATCTGGGCCAATGCCTTTATTGTGGATCCTGATATGCACGTAGAACAAGAGAATTCCCATAGCACCTCACTTGCTGGCCCATTAAATAGTTAGTGGATAAATAAACGTATAAATGGATGAATGACTAAGCCAACAGAGCTGCCCAGGTAAGGCCTTGCCCAGCATCCTAGTTGAATATGATAATAATAAGGCCACCAAAAAACATTTTTCCTTAAATATAATGCCTTTAAATACACACACACGATCTTTGTCAATTTCTTCATTCCTCCCTCCATTCTACTTCTTTTGTAATAAAGTAAAAACTTGAGTATATATGCAAAACAACTGTTGATTTATTGACTGACTGACTGATCGTTTGATTGTATCTTTGTGGCAAAAACCTCACAGTAGAATATACCAGGGTTCTGTCTGGGCATCTTGGGCACTGCAGTCTGAGATCTGAAGAGTCTCTCTCTGCGTGAAGGGTAAGTTCCTGGTGGTCTGTGCCTCCCACTCTGCCTTTCCTGGAGCTGCTAATGATTCCTGCAGGCAGGAAGCTGGGAACAAGCTGTGGGTGGAAGGGGCAAAAAACTGAGGACATGCTGATTGGTCTAGGGGAGGACCTTCTGCCATCTGGCTCTCCTTCCCCACAATGGTAGTCCTAAAGAAGAAGCAGAAAGAGGCAAACAAGTTTAATTACTCTGAAACATATCCTGAAACATTTCAAAGCCCCCTGCAGGGAATTGAAATGTTGCATGTTCTTCAAAGCTAAACGTCATTAATTAGAAATTTTTTTTGTTCTGCCTTATTATTGTTCAGCCAACAAGCACTTAAATTGATTCTGGCATTGTGGTAGTTAATTGTCTGAGGCAGAAACAACTTGGCATTGCAGAATTAGTGTGTTCTGTCTTTGATACCCAGTGGGATGGGTTCAATACTTTAGGGTTAAAGTAACATGTGGAAGAAGACTTGAATTCTTTCATTCCCCTGCCCAAAGCACATCCTGTGGGTTTCATATAATGTACATCAGTCCTATTAGCAGATGACCAAATACATTTAGAAAAGAAGGCACAAAGGTATCCCTGAAGTGGCTTGGACATCTGTTACTGGAGCACACAAGGGTAACTTCATCTGTCGGTTAACATCTCATCCTCTCTCTTTCTTGGTTTCTTACTTAGCTGTGTTGCATTGTAAATGCTTAATCTGGAAAGAGAATCAATGTTTTCTACTCTTCTTTTTCCTTCCACAAATGATGCAAACCACCAAAAGACAGATTCATGCCAGGCTATCAAGGGCGCATTCCGCACCTCCTTACTTTCCTAGGGAGCTTGTCCAAGTTCTCACTCAGAAGTTTAGAAGAAGGTGAGTGTGAGGTCAATTTCCATTCTGCCAAGAACTGGGAGTAAAGCCTCTCACTGGCCTGCTGTGGCCAGTGGTTAACCAATGAGCCTTTGAAACTGACCCAGCAATGTCTCCCCTCTGCTTTTAGAGAAGTGGAAATTTTGGCTTATTTATAATGGAGGATTAGAAGTGTTAAGGGGTCTTCTTTGGAAGGAGTCAGAGTCATTGATTTCAAGGCCACCTTCTCTTACTCAATGCCCACTTGAGAGTTGAAAGGTGTGAATGATGCTTTTGATACTTTTGTCCATAGCTCTCTATACATGTTTATCACTGAAAAATAAGACAGATCTGCAAAGAAGAGGTATAAGGGATAGAGGTTGAAATTATGATCACATTAATGGCACCTGACTAGAGAACCTTCAAATGGCCAAATCTTGTCCTACCATTCACTCCTCACCCAAGAGAGCTGCACACAGAAAGGCTGAGAGCAAATGGAAAACAAAGTGACACTTTATTATTATCTTTCAGAGGCTGGCAAGGTTGGGTTAGAGCACATGGTTCACTCTTAAGGCCTGAGAACACCCTCCGCCCTTGCACCAGCCTCCCTTTCCCCACACACCTCAGCTTCCCCTCAAATTTTGGACTACATCTAGTCCCTGCCAGCTACATGACATGAAACTAGAGCAATGACTATTTGCTGAGGCAGGGAAGGATAGCCAGCCCCTTAGGGATCCCTGGTATTGGCAATTCCAATCCATGGAGTTGGGCTCTTTGTCAGAGCTTTGGTGCTTCTTACTGCAAAATACATTCTGTCCTTTACTTGCGTGATTTAAAGTAACCAGAGTAGTATAAAGATAGTCAGCGAGTTTGGATGCATTGGCTTTCTGGATTTGCAAATTACCTAGTGTAGGCATTCCTCACACAACAGGCTTGGAGGACTCTGGGAGTGACCACCTTTGCTAGATATGCTATTAACCTCGCTTATGTGTTTGGGTCAGTGTTCTTATGAAGTTCCGCTTGGCAGTCTCAGATGTGTTGAGAGGTGCTCTAAGCTGATTGACTGGTAGAGTGTGACCACCATCTGTGAGGTTATTCCTTCAGGTTCTCAATGAGCAGTTGCCCAAATGTACTGATTTTACAGTGCTCTGGTTCTCCTATACCGGCTCCTCTAAACCACTCGTCTCCACCTTTGATTTTCCTGGATCATTTTCCTTGGGTTAATGCCAGTCCAATAAATGCATTTCCTTTATATTAATTTCTACTTTTGGACCCCTTTAATTTACACTTTCAGTTAAACTTGTGATCAAGATAATCTTAAAAATATTTTAATTCTTACATTGAGCTCCATATTTTATGCAGTGGGTTCAGGGTTACAAGAGTCTGCTTGAAAAGCAGGAGGCCACGACAAATCAAATTTTCTTTCCATAGAATGAAATTTTTGAGATGTGGAAAATTCTCCTATAATTAAATAACAACTCCTTATTTCAACAGCTAAGACTACATATGTATTTCAGGGTTTACTAAAGGAAGCCACCTCACTTCCATAAGCTTCTCTGAATAAGGTTTCAAATAACCACTTTTATGGGGAGAGGATAAATGTTTTATAGGGGAAGAAATGCTTGTGCCTCTCCACTTAATTCCCTATTGCCCCTCTTTCTAGCTCTCCCACATCCTTTAAGGAAGAATGATTTGCCATTCTGTTTGGTCAATTATAGTACTGGTTGGCCATGTTCACTGATGGACAGAGCGACTGTCCATGACCACGGATGGTGCTCCTCTCTTGCACTTTTTGGTTGCATAGGGCAATTTTAAACTAAAATGTTACTGAACAGCTTGCTGCAGGGCTCTCAGCATCTTGCTTGCATTCTGCATTATCTACGTGAACTTTTTCAGATTTTTGTCCAGTCAGTACATTTGTGATGACTTGGAACAATATTTGCCATGTAAAGGGAGAGTTCTTTTTAAAACTTTGTCAGAATTGTCTCTCATCAGCATCTTTGTAGGCAGTGTGTATATGTGTGTATGTGTATGTACATATGTGTGCCTGTCTTTAATCAAGACACACTCTTTTCAGTAGGAAATTAAAATTTTCTGGGTAATGAACCCACAAAATCCATACAACTGAACATATGTCTGAATATAAAAATGTTGTTGATGTGTCCCTGGAGCACTTCATTTGAACCTGTCACATAAGTCACCTCTGAATTTGGTAGGAATGTAATTTTTTTCACCTTTGCAGCATCAGTACCCAAAAGCATGTCCAGGTCAACTTTATGACTATCATAAATCTCTTCCCAGCTATGGGAGAACTTGCTCTAGCCTTCTGGACATCAGAAATCTAGGTCACTAGCTGGCTATAAGGCTTTATTCTCCTCATGTATCTCCCGGTCAATGAATAAATGGATCAGTGACTTCAAGAGATCCTCCCCAGAAGAGATGTGGCTATTCCCTAATGGAATTACCAATGTATTTGCTAAAGCAGTTTGAAAACTGCTCTTGTACATCTTGAGGTTTACAATGATTTTAAGAATTCAGAGGGTACTGTGCAAATAAAGGGAGGCAAAAGGAGAGAAACTATTAAGGTACTCCATTAATTCATTCAGCCAATATGACTCTAGTGTCCCAATGTTCACAGAACTACTTACATCAGCATGTAATAAAGTGAGAGGCTGCATTGCAAAGTAGAGCACATGGTCTGGGATGCCTAAGTCACTCTTTCTCCAATCATTTGGAAAATTACTGTGCTCCCCTGCCAAAGCATAACCACATTCCTGGATGGGGAGGGCTGCTGGAACTTCCAATGTTGAAGTATTAAAGCAGCTTTTCCTGGGGACAGCTTTTTGCTTTGTCACCTCAGGTAGCCTGGTTGAATCTGTGGAAAGAATCTGAAATGTGGACTAGAAACAGAACATAAAGGAAACAGAAATCTTAGAAGCAAGGAGACAGGAGAAAAGACCTTGAGAAATCACTGAGCTCCATGCCTCACAGCAAATCTACATTGATGATAGATGAGATAAACTTTATTACCAACTTTTCTTTAAACAATTTAGGTAGAATGTATTGTGTTCTTTAAAACTCAATTTCAAAAATAAGTATGTCTATAATTTTTATTTATAAATTAAAAAACAAAAAAACACAAATCAGAAAAAAAAATGAATAAATTTAACTAGTAAATTTCCTATCAACTACTTTCCCCTGTTTTCCTTTACTTAGATTTCTTTGAAGAAAAAATATTTTTAAGTATTAGGTCATTTAAAAAATGAGATTCTAAATCTTATTAAAATATGCTAAAAATGACTGAACTCTGGTTTTACTAAAGGAATATTATTGTATATTCATTATTTTTTGTGCCTTGGAGATTAAAGCAGTCTAAGCCAATAGCACCCTCTTCCTCACAAATTTATAGACTGGACCTGCTTAGCCTTTCTTGTCTTTGCAGCCAATTTCGTTTGAAATACAAACCAATAACTTTCCATTTCAAATAAAACAAAGCAGGCTATGAAAACTGCCATCACTTAGACTTGGATTGTAGGCCTCCATATCAGCTAATATAATCTTACACTTCAGAGAAAGGCAAAAGAGCTTTTCAAAAAGATTTCAAGAGTGCATGTGTATGTGGGGAGGGGAGAGCAGTGATAAAAATCCTTCAAATTCTCCAAAATTATAAATTCCATTAAGCTTTACTATAAAATCCTTCAAATTAATGTGTTCCTAATTTTAGCATTAAATGAGGCTGGTCTATTGAGTAGAACTAATTTGCATAATGATGGCAAAAAATCAAAGTTTTAGGGGAGCAAAATTGACTGATCTGAAACTTAAATTCTAATTGCTGAGCTGCTTCTGACTAATGAGCCTGAACAAGTCAGAATCGTCCCAGACTGCTTCTTCAACAGTAGAAAAGGAATTGTTTAAAGACTTTGGGGGAGATTTACAATATACACCTGTGGTTCCTCAAACTTTTCTTTCCAAGTAGCCACACTGGGAGAAGAGGGTAAGTAATATGTTCCCAGGAGCTCTGAGAATTTAGCTTGAAGTTGTAGGCTGCATTTGAAGTTTCCCATTTTCTCTTTAACACCTATATGTATTTTGAACTATATGCTG
>RJWJ010028762.1:0-21189 GCA_004363605.1 Indri indri | reverse complement strand
CTTTGCAACCCACCTCGTCTTTGGCTGATCAAGGATGTTCTAAAGAGACTCTGCAAGACTGTCCCTTCTGTAAATGGACCAGGTCTTAGTTATAGTAATTCTGCATGTGTGCCAACAGGCCGTGCGACCTGGCAGATGTAATTTAACTTTCTATGGCTTATGGTTTTCTCATCTGTAAAATTACAAGGTTGGACAAGTTAAATTCTAAGGACTTTTCAACTGAAACATTCTCTGCTCTCATGACACTGTGGTTAAAATAATATGTTATTTTTTCTCAGTAATCTCGACTATCCTTTTTCCCCACTTATTCTGAAAGAGGATTTTCTGCCTGCTGTAACTTACCGAGGACATTAGCTTGGCTGATGATTTGATGTGCCCAGGAATGACGAATACATAAATAGTGCTGAGATAAGGCCACTTGCTAAATTTCCATGGGTAACTCTTCTAACCTCTCTAGGTCTCAGTGCGGAAAGTCTTAGTTATTTGCAGAAGAAAAAGGAAGGTTGCTTAAGCATGGGTGATAGAACAAAATAACTAGAATACAACTAACAAGTAGCATTCTATTCTTCAAGATTTAAATATACCCAAAGTAGCAGCCTAAAATTATTGAGAGCGAACCACGTCTGGCCCTGAGCTGCCACTCTGGGTTAGCCTGCTAGCAGCTGTGTGGGGCGGACCGCATGTCATTTGTTTTCCATGTCCTTCCTCAGAACGATGAACTCTGCTGTGTGTCCTGCTGCTGGTACAGCTATTACCAACAAGCTAATTGAGTTTGCTGGCCTTGAAAACGCATCAGGGTAGGTAATGCGATGATGTAATGCCACGTTCCTGCCCTCTGGATTTGCTCCCTGCCATTACTGAGGCCTTATTGATGAGGCTGGAAAGAAAAACAGAAAACAGGAAGGCCTTTAGCTGTGGCTGGGGTGAGCTGGAACAGAGCCCGGCTTAGCTTTCCTTTGTCCTTACGTGCACCCAGAAAACAGGACTCAAGTTAAGCAGGGTAATCCTAGAAGGCAGGTGGGGGTCCAGGAGGGTCTGCCAGACATAGCTCCGGGGAGGACAGCAACACACAAGCAGCGGTGTGCCCACTGCAGGTCACGCTGGACAGGGATGGCACCTGGGAGAAGGGAGAGCTGACTGAGAAAGTTCTGGATGCACAACCACCAGTTACAAATGGCACCAGACTGGGGTGACATGCGGTCCACCCCGCACAGCTGCTAGCAGGCCAACCCAGAGTGGCAGCTTAGAGGCGAGGTAAGAAGAATTCAGCAGACACTGAGATCAGTTTGGACAGGGGGAGGGCAGGTCCCCCTCTTGAAGATGAAGGAAGAAGAGCACATCGGGGTGTCCCAGGGAGGTGGTGTGGCTGCCACAGACCAAGCAGGAGCCGTGCAGGGAAGTCCATCCAGGCTATGGAAGGAAGAGCTAGAAACCAATATCACCCATCGGCTCTTAGAAATTCATCAAGCTCCCCTGTGCCACGGGTGGGGATACTGAACAAGGCAAAGCACCTGCCCTCATGGAACTTACCCTCTAGTGGTGGAAATGAATGGATACAGCTTGAAGACAGACAGACAGACCAATGGAAGAATAGAGATCCCAGAAATAAACCCTTCCACATATGGTGACATGATTCTCAACAAGGGTGCCAGAAACCATTCTATGAGGAAAGGACTTTTTTTTTTTTTAAACAAGTGGTGCTGGAAAAACTGGATATCCACAGCAAAAGAATGATGTTGGACCTTTGCCTCACACCACAGACAAAAATTAACTCAAACTGAATCAAAGACTTAAATGTTAAGAGCCCAAACTATAAAACCCTTAAGAATAAACATGGGCACAGAGAAATGACAGGCACAGAAATAAGTGGGAAAGACCATTGCAGGCACACACGAGCGCAACCAAGAAGATCGAATAGCGGACATGGCACTGGTGGAGGGGCCACTTAGCACAGGGGGCAAGGCGGACATCTCGGAGGAGGTGGCAGCAGAGGTGAGCTCTGAGAGACGAAGATGAGCCGATCCCACCAAGATCAGGAGAAAATGCTCCAGGCAGGAAGAAAAGTAACCACGAAGGCCCTGAGAAAGGATCAGGGTTGGCATTTAGAGGAACAGACAGGTGTTTGGTGTTCCTGGATGCAGGTAACAAGGGAGGTGAGTTGGGAGACAAAAGTGGGGACCCAGTGACGAGGGGACCTGGGGCACTGGTGGAGTTTGCATTTCGCTTTTGGGGAAATGGGAAACCACAGGAGGGTTTCGCCAGGGGAAGGATGTGATGTCATTTAAGGCTCTAGAAAGCTCATTCTCCTGGCATGTGGAACAGCACCGAGGCCGGAGCCCAGGCAGAAGTTCGCTTGGATGAGGACTGCAGCGGTGCCCACAGTGAGAAGGGCTGGATTCTGGACGTACTCGGGGGATTTAGAGCTGATGGGGCTTGCCAGCAGGCTGGATATGAGGCGTGGGGGAAAGAAGGACATCTAAAAATGATTCCCAAGATTTTTGGCCTGAGCAACAGAGTAGATGATGGTGGTGCTATTTAAAAAAAAACCTCAAGGTTGGGGGTGGGGAAGCTTGCTATTTTTGAGGAGAAATACAGTAGCTCTGTTTGCACCATGTTAAGTCTAAGTTTCTGTTTCCCTATAGAGAATGGGAGTAGGCAGCTGGATTCACACACCTGGAGCTTGAGGAAGAGGTCTTGGATAAAAATAAAAATGCAAGATATTTGTATGCATGTGTGGTATGTATAGACACACACACATATGACTGTGAATAACCTATGCATGTGTATATACGTATATAGATGCACATGATTTTGAGTAGTTTGTGTATGTGCGTGGTACATGTATGTTTGCATGTGTGACTTTGAATAATGTGTGTATATGTATTCAAGCACGCATGACTTTGAATAACATAAGTGTGTGTGTATGCCTTTGGGTAGTACATACAGGCATGTATACATGCATGGGTTTGAATAATATATGCATGTGTGTATATTATACACACGGCTTTGAATAATGTGTGTATGCATATATGCTGAATAATCAATGCATGTGTATATATTTATACACACAAGACTTTCAGTAATATGTGCGTATATGGCTATGGTGTGTGCATCCATCCATACATACATGATTTGAATAATATATGTGTATATTTTACGTATGTGTGTATTTATAATTCAGAGTCCTGGGAGGGAGGGAGCTCCCTCAGGGCCAAAGCCCAAGCACTCTGGTCGATGGGAGAGGCTGAGAAGGGGCAGGAGTGTGGGAGGGGCTGGGAGGACACTGGATGAGAGTGGCACCTGGCATCCTAGAGGACAAAGGGGCAGGTATAGCTGGTGACAAGGCACTCTTGCTGAGGGACCGGGCTTGCTGTCCCCTTTCTGCCAGAGGCTCAGGGGTAGAAAGTCTAAGAGATGTGGGCAGAGCGAGCCAGACGATCTTGCTGTCACCTCGATTGGGGGCGTAGCCTGATGTAGGAGGCTGCAGCCCCTGCTCCATCCTTCAGAACAATGCAGCGAACAGCCTCTTCCCAAAGCCATTCCTCCCAGGGTGGGAGTGCAAGAGCTGGCCTCAGTGTCCCGGCCAGGCAGCCTGCAGATGGCCAGACATCGACTGTGGATGTCTGGGGAAGAGGCCAGGACTGGGAGGAAACTCCCAGAAGAGTTTGAATTCAGGAAGCTTTGGTCATTTACTGCCAGCAAGTCTGGGCTTGTCTCCCAGCCCTGGCCCACTCTCTGAATCCCAGCCATCCTCCTTGTCGTCAAGAGACCAGGGACAGAGCTAGAACTCAAGCTCTGCTACACATGAGCCGTGCGGCTTTCTGCAAGTTGCTCAATTGCTGTGAATCAAGTCCTTCACACCTTATTAAGGCTGCTGGAAGCCGAAAGGAGACAATGAAATAAAGTGGGTAGGACCTGGCAGATACAAGGGCTCCAAGAAGATATTTGTGTTACTTCAGTCTTGTTGGTTTTCCCCAGAAGGCCTTCTGATAAAACTCATACTGACTTATGAATTTTCACTATGGGCCTGTTTCTTCTTTCTCCAGATGCAGGGAACAGAGCCTGTAAGTTTCCCTTTGGGCCTGTCTTACCTTTCTGTTTTGTTCCTTAACTTTTGCACCATGACTAACTGCTTTCTGTGTGGCCTTCCTTTTCCTTCACATGCCCAGGGCGGCAGCCACCCCTAGCAACTCCTTCCTGTCCTCCGCAGCTCAGTGAAGTTCTTCAGCACAGGTGCGACAATATTCCCACCAGCAGAGGTGCAATAAATGACAGTGATATTTGTAACCGGATGAACGAACACCACACACACACGCTTTTCCAAGGAATAGGATCATTAAAATATTTTTTTAACCCACTTCACAGCAATATTGCCCGTATTATGTGAATCACTACTTGACAAAATGAAAAAAAATAAAAGGCATTAAATTGGACCGTGGGAGCTGAGCATAAACATGTTGAGCATGAAGGTCCTGTTTGCAACGAGAGGGGAAAGGAGAAAGTGCTTGCCTCGTAATAGAAGAGAAATTTCTGAGGAAGGAAAAAAATAAAAGGCAGCCCGAAACAAAAGCAAGATGAATCACTTTCATTCCGAAAGGAACGCGGCGAAACAATGGTGCTAAATGAGACACAATTTCTGACAAAGATCTTCTCTGTTCTCCAAGGGCTTTTATTGTGCTGCGTGGACCAAGAGTTATGTGTTATCTTCCCAAAAAGAGTCAGTGTACTTTATTTTATGCGTGGAAACTCTCTCTGCCTCGCCTCCCCACTTGCTGAGATTTAAGTCGGCTATTGTAGTGCTCTATCTCTGATCAGCCTTAAAGATCTGAAAAGCCCTGAGTTTGCAAGAATAAAAAAAGGCCTTCGGGCTTGACAGTGATAGATCCTACTGTCCTCTTGGGATGACATTCCCGCACTATGAAGATCACAGATTCTCCGATAACAAGCAGCAGCTCTTGCTACCCTCTTGCCTTTGTGTAGAGGTCAGGACGCCTGCAAGGGAAGGGGGATCTCTGGGGCTACTTTTACCAAGCACAGCAGGGCCAGCTCCATGTTAGATGCAAAAAGTTTTGGTGAAAGGGGAGGTCGAGATACAGTACTTGAACTCCAGGGCGTCAAATGAACAGCAAGGTTTAAGATGCAAACCTAAATCCCTACTCAGCTACTTTCAAGCAGTGTGTCCTTGCCTCTCTAAACCTCAGTTTCCTCATCTCTAAAATGGGATAACAGTAGCATCTGTTACAAAGGGTTGTTGTTGGAGATAAATGAGATCGTGCATGCAAAGCTAGTATTGCTATAGAAAGGACCGGAAAAATGCCACTTGTTGTTATTATTTTTATTGTGAGCTTTTAATACCCTAGCATTCCTTGGTGTAGTGAGTGATTAATACCTTTTTATCTTTAATGAATGAACAATTAGAACATAATCAGGCAAAGAGAATTGCATTACTCGTCTGATTAAAAGCCTGGTACTCAAAGGATGAAGTGTGAACTCTCCAGTATGGCTTTCCATCTGTCCCCAGGCTCGCCTACCAGCCTCCTCCCCTGCCAGGGCAGGCTCTGCTGAGCCACCCCTGGTTACACATGACCGTCCCCATTTCCCTTGTAAATCTGTACACAGCACAGTCTTTTCTTCCAGGACCTTCAAGTGACCAATGGGAGTGTGAGCTGGAGACATCCCATGCATTCTTCCCTGCCCAGCCAAATGCCACTGTCCCTGTGAGCCATCCCTTGACTGCCCTGAAGCACTGGTGGTTTCTCTCTCCTCTGGGCTCACACCACAATTCGTGCCAGTAGTTCTCAAAGTCCATCAGCATCG
The DNA here is from genome assembly GCA_004363605.1 of Indri indri. NCBI lineage: Eukaryota > Metazoa > Chordata > Mammalia > Primates > Indriidae > Indri > Indri indri. The sequence continues at coordinate 15,372 of RJWJ010028762.1, read as the reverse complement.
ACATCACCTGGGAACTAACTGGTCACCAATGCACAATCTTAGGTTCCACCCCAGCCCCGCTGAACCAGAAACTCTGTAGGCGGGACTCAGCAACCTGTGTTTTAAGAGGCTTTCCAGATGATTCTGATGCTCAAATCAGATAACCAGAGCTCTGTGCAAACTTCTAGAATAACATGCTTCCTACGGTATTAAACTCACTTGCCTAAACCGATGACTGTCCTACAAGAGTTAGCTTTTCACCAACTTATTTTACTTTCCGGCATCCTATTTTTTTTTCATCTGTAAACATGGGAATAATAATATTACCTTACAGAAATAATGTTTAAAAATTGGAATTAATAAATATAAAATGTGAGACTGTGGTATCCCAAACACTAGCCCCCTTCCAACCCCTCCACCCCACCTCCCAACTGTTTGTTCCTGAATGCCTGGCCCTGGTCCTCATAGAAAACTGCCCATTGTCTTGCAAAAGACACACAAGTGAGAGGCACAGTCCCACAGGCTTTTCACAATCTGTAATTCTTATTTATTTAATTGACTCCCTCCTCCTCCTATACATTCTAGTCAGGAAGGAACCACATCTAATTTTTTAGATCATTTTATCCCGAGTGTCTCAGAGCTTGGTCATAGCATGTGGTAGCTTCTCAATATAAGTTCTTAACATTCATCTCAATAAACTTTTTTTTAAATAAATGAATGAGTGTGAAATATTTGAAGTCCAATGAAGGAATCAGGCCAGCTGACCAGGGAAGGTGGTGCTGAATTCCAGAAGGCTTTGACATTTTTGCTGGGAAAATTTGGTCTTGACTCTATAGTCAAGAGAGAATTATGAGCTCCTTGCAAACAAGAACTATTTCTCATGAAGTCTGCATATTTATTGAGCAGCTAGGTTGTGCCAGACATCATACAAAGTTAAATCAGAAAGCACCCCTGGGTTAAAGAAGGTCAGCATCTGAATGGGGGTGGGGTTGGCCATGTACATAAAGCAGGAATGACGTCGGATAGGAATTGTGAGCACAGCCCCTGCCCACCGGAGAAGCAGGAGTACAGTGTGGAGGGAGGCAGGGCGGGGTAGCTTGGAAGTCTGTGTGAGACAGGACGTTGATGTGGAGTTAGACAGGCATGCAGAGAGCAGGTGGTTGAGTCTGGCTAACTCTCCTGCACCTCCCCCGTGATATTTAGCATAAAGCATCGCACACTGCCGGCATGTAATGGACGTGATGTCTGTTGGATTGTCATTTACCTCCTTGATCAAGGGAGTGACAGGAGGAAACTGCAGATACTGAATATGCAACTTCATCCCAACTTTAAGTATTTTTTTCACCAACCCAAAATGCCATTCAACTTAAAGCAGGTGTGAAAGGTTGGTCCATCAAAAGGGAAGAGAAAGGATGGCTTGTGTGTGGGATATGAGGGGCTTATCACAGCCAGAGAATTCACAAAGGAGCTATAAAAGCAGGCAAAGACAGTCCATGCATGGGCCTACATTATGTCAAGGACTTTGTCCTCAAAGCAGCCCTTGGGGAGTTTTAAGACTGTGGTCAGCACATGGCATTTCAGCAAGATCACAGGCACGGCTTGAGAGGGAAGGGTGGTCGTGTTGCCACCCTCCTCCCTGCTCTGGCAGTAACTACATTTCCCCTTCCCACACTGCAAGCCTCTCATGGGATTGCAATCATGTGCTCATTTGTACTTCCCTCCCGCCAAAGAGAATGGCAAGTTCCTTGCGATCATGAGATGGGTCTTATTCTTATGTCCAAGCAGTTGGCCAATAGAAAGCTCTCGTTATTAAATTAGCCAGCAAGATTGCAGGGAGGTAGAACAAATGAGAAACAATTTCAGTAATTCAGGCAAGGAATGACAGTGGGTTGAGCTAGGGTAACATTTGAAAAGAATGTAATGTGGGGGACAGATGTCACATACACTGACGCTGTAAAATAGAAAGGACTTGGTCACAGACAGTGGGGGTAAAAGAGGGAGAGGTGTCATGGATTCGAGTGACTTAGGCAGAGGATGATGGATGGCCCTTTGGGACAAGAAACAGAGGAGGAGAACACTGTTTAGAGAAGCACAGCGCAGGTTGAGTCTGGGGTATGTTGTACTTAATAAGCCAGAGGAACTTTGAAGCCAAGACGTCCAAAAATGGGTTGGATTTGCAGGTGTGGAGTTCAGAGAAGACCTCCTCTGAGGAGTCCAGCGACTCCCAAGTCAAAAGAGTGACAGGTAAAGACATGGAAAGACGTAAAATCAGTCACACCCTCTACCACGTTTGGTATTATCTGTCTTTCTAATGTTTGCCATCTGGGCCGTCATAAAGCGGCATCTCAGTGTTGTTCTAATTTGCATTTATTTGGTTCCTAGTGAGTTTGAACATTTATTCACATACTTGTTGCCTACCAGGGCTGCTTCTTTTGTGAATTGCCTTGGGATATCTTTGGCCCATTTTTTTATTGGTTTTTCTTGTCCCTTTTTTGTTGGTTTGAAGGATTTCTTTGTATATTCTAAAAATTATTCCCTTGACTGTTTTAGGCATTGGAAACATCTTCCTGCAGTCTGCCATCTATTAAATTTGTATTTGATATTCCTCGCCTGTGCAAGGGGAAGGAATACATTAACCGAGCCCCAGATGTACAGTAGAAGAAGCACATTTCAGGGTAAGATAATGAGCTGAATGCTGGACATATTGACCGAAGAGGGTAGGGTTTTGATAGACAAAATTAGAAGGAGGTAACAAATCCATTGACAAGAATGGTGTGCTCTTAGGGGCACATTTACAGAAAAGCACAGATGTGGGGGTACAGTGGGGAGCAGTAGGGAGCAGGATTTAGCATGAATGAGATATTTATGGTGACAGAAAGCTGGTGTCGGGGGAGCTTGGGCCACAGCCTACATGGCAGCAGATGCCAGTCTAAGGACTTAATCTTTGTACGGGTGGGGGCAGTGATGGAAGTTAAGCAGAGAAGAGACATGACCAGAGATTCCCTTTAACAAGCTGAGTGTGGAAGTAGCGTGGAGCATGGAAGGCGTTTAGAACAGGGAAGGTTAGAGCTGAGAGACCAGTCAGGCACCAGGCAACAGTGTGGTGTGATGGTGAGCTGTATGTGTCAGCCTGGCTGTGCACCCAGTTATGTAATCAAACACTAATCTGGGTGCTACTGTGAAGAGGTCTTGTGGATGTGATTAACGGCTGTGATCCGCTGACTTTAAAGTAGACTGCGGCAAAGTGGACTTAAGTGAAGTCCATGATGTGAGTGAGCCTCTCCCAATCATTTGAAGGCCTTAAGGAGAAAAACTGAGATTTCCCGGAGAAGAAGAAATTCTACCTCAAGACTGCAACACAGAAATCCTGCCTCAGTTTCCAGCCTGCTCTATAGATTTTGGACTTGCCAGTTCCCGAAACTACATAAGCCAATTCCTTAAATTCAGTCGCTCTTGTGCTCTCTTTCTTTCTCTCTTTCTCTCCCCCACAACCCCCCGGAGAGATGTTTCCTTGCTCCTAGATGCAGCAACTGAACGCTTCAAAGGACAATAACCTACTTCCTGTGTCAGTCAGTGTTCCCTAGAGAAACAGGATTGTTTTCCTCTTCCTCTCCCCCACCCCAGAGAAGTTTCTCTCCTATTGGTTCTATTTCTCTGGAGAACCCCGACTGATACAGGAGGTAGGTTATTGGTTTTTGTTACTACATGCTGTAAATTAAAAACTAAATTAAATTTTAAAAAGATCATGCACTCCAGGTGTACTTATTTATTTAGAAATTATTTACATGTACTTCCAAGTACTAATATGTTGTATGTATTACAAAACACAAACGTGGAAGAATTTTAAAGAATGAGCTATAAAAATAACTGGAAATCAAAGGTGAAGCACGTCCTTCCCACATCCACTGCAGAAGCCTCACAGTCCTTGGCAAGGTCACTGAGGACAAACGTTGAACCACAATGACTACCGTGTAATAAGGACTGAACTAGGATAAACTAAGAGGAGGGACTAAGCCAGTTAATAACTTTCTACTCAGCATTTGCTCATCTGTACTTAAAACAGAAAGATTTCCCCGAAATACATTCTTTCAATTGATTTTTCTAATTCTCCTCAAAACCCAATCAGAAATTCTGGACATCCAAAAATAACCAGCCTGTTAGACTTTTTAAGCCTAATGTCAGATTTATATCTAGATTATCCTTACCTGTCTGGATGAGGCCAGCTCGTGTTTAAAATAACATGTGGCGTTTGAAGAGTGACTTAGTTTCCAAAGCAGTTTCATGGGCCTTGACTCAACATTGCTTCACAATAAAGATTGGAGGTGGGAAAGTTTAGAATGACATCTCCCTTTTTGTGGATGGGTTTTGTTAATAGTTAAAAAAAACAAAAAGTCAAGCTCCTAGAGACAGAAAGTAGAATGGCGGTAGCACCAGTAGGGAGGAGGAGGAAAAGGAGAGTGTTCAGTGGGTATGGAGTTTCAGTTTTGCAAGACAAAACGTAACAGAGTAGTTGCCCCTCCTCGCATAGATATGGAAGCATAAAATTGAGAGTGGGGAATATGTCACAGAGGGAAGGGCCTGAAAAAAAAAAAAAAAAGATTTTGTCTCTGGCCTGCATCCCTGAGGTAAGTTAAGCCCTTTGTTAAAAGAGATAACTCCATCCCAGGCAATGCCAGCCCCCTAGGGAGGTCACAGCCTTTGTCTTTGGCAGAGATGGGAGGATTAGAATAGTGAACCACAAGAACCTAGAACTGAGCCCCTCCCCCCCTTTAAAAGCTCTATACTTTGGCTTATGTTCAGAAAATTTGGATTTTGAGACTAGAAGGTCTGCCATTTTTCCTCCTATGCCAGCAAAGTAATAAAAATTCTCTTTCCTCTTCCCCAAAACACTTATCCTTGTTCTTCTGATTCAGCCTTGTGGAGTTTTCAGTAACAAAATAGTTCCAGAGAGCTGTTGCACAACAACGTGTATGTAGTTAACATTACTGTACACTTAAAACTAGCTAAGATGGTAAATCTCATATTTGATTTTTTTACCATAATAAAAATAAAATGAGCAATCTTGGTTTGGGAGGTTAAATAAGTTGATTGAGGTTGCACCATTGATCAGTGGATAGATTTAGGTTAGGATCAATGTCTTTTGAGGGCCAGTCTACGCTCTTTCCATTACATAGACTGTGTGATGTATAAAAAAGAAGTTTCCTCCCCTTTCTGTCTGTGGCGTATAAATTTGGAGGAGTCAAGACTGCCTTTGAGATAAGAGATACTGAAGTATACTCCAAATATTTCTTTTTTTAATCCTCCGTGTACAACATTGACTTTTCTAATCAATCGTTAAAATAAATCTCAAGGATTTTCTGGATTATTTGTGAAAGGCAGCAGGGAGCATTTTAACTTTTCAGTAAATAAACAGGTACATCGACCGAAAGGAGAAGAGGGGAAAGCCATCTCCAACCCCTGGCCACCAGCCAGGTCTGTGATTTAACTTTCAAATGACAGATCAGTGACACAGGAGAACTAAGTAGCTGGGGAGGCTTCCAAAAGACTCCATCAGAGCAGGAGACACAAACACTGCAGACCCACCGGCACGAAGAACACTTACCCGGCAGACCCACGTGCACAGGTGAGGTCTACAGACTGGAAAATTCAGGGGAGGTGCGCAGCTATGTGGGAGGTGAGAGTTTGGGGAAGGCTCTTTCCCAGGTGTTCTGCCCAACAGTTGAGTCAGCCCATCCTGATCATCCTTTGAAATATGTCTCTTATTTTGTTCCTTTAATTTCTTTTTTTTACCATATCAATAAACTTCTCCCAGCATCAGATAAAAAAATTCTTACTGAACACATACTACCAACAGAGTGAGATAAAAATCTTAAAATACTCATTGTATTAGTCTGCTAGGGCTATCGTAACAAAATACCACAGCCTGAGTGGCGTTAAACAATAGAAATTTATTTCTCACAGTTCCAGAGGCTGGAAGCCTGAAATCAAGGTGCAGGCAGGGTTGGTTTCTCCTGAGGCCTCTCTCCTTGGCTTGTGGACTGTGTCCTCACATGGCCTTTTCTCTGTGTGAGCATCCCTGGTGTCTCTTCTTCTTCTTATAAGGACACCAAGCCTATTGGATCAGGGCCCCACCCTTATGACCTTGTTAAACTTTAATTACTTTATTAAAGACCCTATTTCCAAATACAGTCACGCTGGGGGTTAAGCCTTCAACACCCGAATTTTGGAGTGGGGAGCAGACAAAATTCAGTCCATAACACTCATTTTTGTGCTTTTCTTGTCTACCCAGAGTTGCATACACTTTACAATAAATAGTCAAAGTCATCTGCATCGCTTTGAGGCAAATTAGATTGTTTCAACAAACATATAAATGGAATCCAAGAGCAAACTGTCATCTTAATTTGTGTGTTGGGAAGGGACAAGGTGATGTGTGATGTGGTGTCTGTGTGTGTGTTTGTGTGTGTAAGGGGATTGTTGAGAACAAAAAAGGCTCCTAAAAGTCAAAAGGAAATGACTTCCCAGGCTTCCAAACACCTTTCTCAAGAATTTCCTATATGATATTGTTTTGCCAAAATGAGGAAGTATATTAAGAAAGTGGAAGATCTGGGATCCAAAAATAGAGAACCTAACATCAAAGAGCAGTGAAGGCTTTCACCAGGACGGCCAGGAAGGGAGAACTCAGAGGACAGCAGTGCCACAGGCCCAGCGAGCAGTGGATCCAGATGGGAGCAACGCAGAAGGGCGGTGCCTGACTATGGCACACAGATGTACGATGTAGGGAAGTTCCCAGGGAACTAAGTCACCTGCGCAGGTGCCCACAGCTGTGGCATTAAGCATATGGAAATCCACAGGGACGCTCATGTTGAGAAATACTTCACTGGGACACTTTGGTAGAAGACAAAGCACCCCAAAGAGCCTCATAGCTGTACCTGAAAAAGAGGTTCCAAAATGGTTTCAAACTGTGAGAAGAAAACTATAAAACCAAACATTAATACATAAGATAACAAACTAAGTAACTGCAACCCACTCATGACATACATACATACATACATACGTGTGTGTGTGTGTGCGTGTTGTTTATTGCAGGATATGAGTATATTTTTATATATTGTGGGATGGAGCTTCCAAAAATAAGTTTGTTTCTGGCCTATGAAGGTCTTAAAACAGAGTAGCCTGTTAGGGTAACAGTCCCCATGTCCCCTGGGTTGATGACAAGTTGGGATTATATCACAGGGCCCATGTATCCTGGGTTCAGGGCTGGTGGTTGCCCACATCTTCTGGGCCAGGCACACTGGGAACAGCCTGGTGAGCCGGAGGGCTCTTTGCTCCATCTTCATCACCCACCCCTCTGCTCCAGGCAGTCCGGATCCTTCCTGATCAGAGTCCACCCAGGTCTAGATCAGACCTGACCTGCAAGCCCAGGAAACCTGCTACACCCCTAAGCAGAACTTTCAGTAGCCCTGAATCCCAAGAGAGGGGTATCGTCCCCAACTGGTGAGTGCCAGGATAAGAAGGGGAGAGTTAATTTAGAGCATTTGTCTAGTCATCTCCAAAGAAACATACAAACAGGTTATTTTGGCTATTTGGTGACCCATAGTCCTTAAGGTTTCAATGACAAGGGGGGAGATAGACTATAGGCACAGAGGTTGATAGTTTATAGACACAGCCCCCAAATATTTGGAAGAATAGAAAGAACTGCAGTGAGTTGGGGGGTAAGCTATGCAGAGCCTTCGCTGTCACCAGATGAATTAAACCGTGTGATGTAGTCTTTGCAGGATGTGACAGGATCCTTTCCAGCTTTGGGTCCCATTGGCTAGAGTACACAGTAGATTGATAGTGGCACTAAACCATCTGTATCAAAAATTGATCAGTGCGTCTTCTTAAGGGTCTTGTAGAAAGCTTCAGATACCTATCAGTCAGCAACTCCCCCCCAAATAGACACAAACACACACACACGCACACACGTGTGCACACACTTTCTGTCCCGGGAGTCACGGCCCATTGGGACCTAACATGGCTGGATTGATGACCAGAATTGATCTAAAGGAGGCCCCTTCATCCTTGACAGTGTTTTATTCCTGTCATTCCAAATTGTGCCCAAAACGAAACCCCAAGACTTTTCTCTGAAGCTTTAGAGTTTTGGGCTTAGAGAAGAGAAGACCAAGAGTTTCCAAGTATTGTTATTCCACTTTGGGAAGCCTAGCTCTCAGCCTTGTTCCCAGATGTCCACGTGCCACAAGTGTTCACATATTGACTTGCTCAGCTGTTCCACCGATGCCTACTGAATGCCTGCACTGGGGATCGGAGATGAACAAGAGGGAGTCCTTGCCCAGCGCTCACAAGCCAGGAAAGGACATAGATGATAGAAAGTGCAGGCGACCTGGAGGGGTGAGCTGGGTATTGGCGATGAATGGGATTCTGCCAGTGTGAACACGCGCCTAAAGACCCTGAGCCATGGGGATGGGGGCAGTGTGGGGCTGAGCACCCAGGTCTGCAGAGGGGCAGTCGGCGGAGCTGGAAGTGAAAGCATTACTGAAAGCTCGGCACTTGTCCTTGAGGCCACATCAGAAGAACGAGAAGAAGTGGTTTGAGGAGAAAGAAAAAGCAGTTTATTACTTTGCTGCCAAAGGAGGACAACCAAAGGACATGGGGAGCACTACGGGGGGGTGGGAAGGGCATGCCTTAAAGCCGCACTTGGGTGAGGCAAAGGCATAAAGTGTAACTGTAGTGTTTGTACCCTCACAATACCCTGGAATACAAAAAAAAAAAAAAAAAAAGGAGGGTCCAGGCCAGAAACACCTTGCCTGAGGCCCTGCAGGGCAATATAATCTGTCAAGCAGAGGATAATGCAATCAGATTTCTATCTAGATGTAGAGCTAGATTTTAAATACTAACTCTGCTATAGTAGGAGGAATGAGATCACAGAAATCACTCAGGGGCTATTACAAGAGCCCAGGCAGGGTAGGATGAGGCCTAGAGCAAGATGATCCCAGGATGACAGAGAAACAAAACTCAACCTAGAGAAATTTCCAAGGTAGACGCTACAGGGCTTGGGGACTTATTAGGGGTACTCCGGTGGTGGAAGGCGTTTGACTCCACACTAAGACCCCCAGACACAAGTAAGAAAACACCAGAGATGTTAAGCAACTCGTCCAGGTCCCCACCCCTGACATTAAACCACAGGAAATTGCCAATATTTGACCAATAAAAATGTCAGTTTCACATGGTTCCACCTAATCATAAAAAGTAGGGCCAGGACTTAAATCCATCTGTGCTAAATCCCAATATCCCTCTCTCTGCAACGTTGCCCAAGAATGAACAGAGCACTTCCAGTCTTAGAAGCCAAACTACTAGCTTTCTTTGAATAGTTACTTAATACATTAGCCCTTAAAGCATGTGTCTTGGAAAGAGCAATGGATTAAAGAGGAAAAACCTTGAGAGAAAGAAAAAATGAGAAAGTCAGCCTCAGTTTACAGCTCTGTCCAGACTTCCTCACACCTGCCATTCCCCAGTGGTTTCCTGAAGGCCGCAGGTCTGTGGTGCCCTCTCGTACCCTGGATGCAGTATGCCCTTCCCTTTCCTGGAGTCACCAGGCTTCATGAACTCTCCTTCCTGACCAATAACCCCACGCTCAGCACTCAGGGTATGAACCTTACTGAAGACACGACCCAACCAATAATGATCCAAGAGGGAGTGGATGGTGGCCACAATGACAGAAGGACAGAAACCTGAAATAGGAACAAAAGACAGAAAAATGAGCCAGGGGTAGATCTGGCTTCTTCCCCTTCTGTGATTTACCCTACTTGGGGTAACAACCATGGACACACTTGGTTTCTGCCCAGCAGTTGACTGTCTTGGGTCTCCCGCCTATCCTGCGAACTCCATTTTCAAAGCTCCTGCCTCTCACTCCTCCCACTGGGTGGACAGTGCCTCCCGCTGCTCCCCCTGCAGGGCTTCCACCTGCAGCTCTGCCTTCCATCCCTCCATCCCACCCCAGAACCAACAGATCACACCCAACACGGCTGACTGCATCCCCAGCTCTGGGCAATCCTTTCTGTGTCATGGGTGGCACATGAGGCTGAGTATATTTTATATCTCTTCTTTTCCTCAGGTAATCTCAGGCCAGCCAAGTTCTTATCAGGAATCACTCAGCAGACTGACAGGCTTAGGGCAACCAGCTCCAACCCCAGGGGGCTACCAGTGACCAGAAGGCAAGAGGAAGGAAGCCTACAGAGGACCACGTCTCCAGACCTCTGCTTGGAGGAAGAGTGCTCAGCCTGGACTACAGGCCAGAGCCATGGGCAGCACGCTGTCTTCCCTGGAGGCCCCAAGTGTGTGTCCTAGGTCTTTCTGCAGGTCAACAGGTGCATGCAGGTGATCAACTAGCTGGTCAACAGGTACACACAGGTGATGGTGGTAGCTAGACTTAGACCCAACTCAGCAAAAAGCAGTAGTTTTGGCTGTGGCATAATTTTTACTGACCAGGACACATTGTTCATGTGCTATTTGCTGTTTTATCCTAATATCCCAGAATAAAAAGAAAAAGTCCAGCTGTTCAGGAAAGGAGTGGGAAGGATCTGGTGCCAAGGGACCATCGCATGGTCTTGAGGGAGCCCATGTTTGAGTCCAGGCCTGGATGTGTCATTGGTTCTACATGATCTTCACCAGCACTTGCCTTCTCTGTTTCCTGGTTTCTTCTTCTGATAATTCCTGCCTTTTCTGTCTACTGAGGGTGTGCGAAAGATCCAGCGAGATAGTGGGTATAGAAGTGCTTTGAAAAGGGCAGCGTGCGGTCCAAATGCGTAGCGTTGGTATTACTGCACTAAATCACCTGCATAAGGTTGTTGGAAGGGCTGGAAGAGATAATGGATGTAGAAGCCCCTCGTAAATTATAAAATGTGAACGAGATGGAGAATGATTAGTAGCGAGGCGCGATTATCTACGTGGTTCTGATAACAACACCATTTTGCCACCTGCTGCCCAGACATTTCTGTAACTGCGTGACTTTGCAAAGACATGAACTTTGCATGCTGGGGTTTGCCCAGCTGTAAAATGAGATATCTCCGGGGATGGCAAACACAGCCAGTTCTCACGGATCCGTGGGGATGTTAAGCCCAGAGATGAGACATGCTGGGGCAGGATCACAGGCTGTCGAGAGGAAGTGAGGCCTGCCAAGTGGAAGACGGTTGGCTCCGAAGACAAACCCGGCAGCCGACTTCAATGAATGTTCTATGGAGGCAGATTTGGCTCAGGAAATGCTTAATTACCTAATTAAAACACCTAATTACCACTTTAAACCCCTCTGCCTTTAAATGTGTTGCCTCTTTTAACCCTCTCAGCTGCCCTGTGAGATCAGTTTTTTGTTTTGTTTTTTTTTCAATCATTCCCATTTCACAGATAAAGAAACTGAGACCTGAGAGATTATGTCCAGCACCACAACTTTGAACATGAAGCAGGCAGGATTTATCATGACTGTAAAGACCTCATTTTGACAATGATATCAAGCTGATTCATAACATAAGGGCCTGTATGGTAAGAGCCACAGTCGTGGAGGTGTTGCTTTCTGTGCAGTTCATGGATGGGTGAGTTTTCCATCACACGAAGTGTGTAAGTCTGGGCCAGACCAGTTTCTGATAGGAATATTGCGGACGTGGAAGTGGGTGGAGTTCATTAATGATACCAGTGGAGAGTGTTGAAAATGCAGATTCCCAGGCCCTGTTCTGGAGATTCAGATACAGTAGTTCCTGGGAGTAGCCTGAGAATGTGCATTTCTGAAATTCCCTCGGGAGCTGGCTAGCACCTCACTGAGAAGCACTGTCCCTGGGTGATGACCAGAGCCTGTCCAAGGTCGAGTGTGCAACTGCAGTGGTCATTGTGATTTTATGGAACAGACTGGGCATGAGTAAGTTGTGACTGTCCCTGCCCTTTAGAAAGGATAACACGTTGGCCAGTCGCACTTCTTCCCTCTTGTCAAACCAGCCTTTGACTCCCACCCTCGTTCCTGTGCCGGGGAGGAATGAGGGACGGTCAGAGGGGAAGGGGGACGCCCGAGAGGGGTTTTGTTTTGAGAAGAAGGCTGAGGAGAGAGGAGGGAACACAGGAGCGGCGTGGGAAGGTGGTGGGTAAGGAGAAAAAGAGGATTCTAAGACACACTGCTGGTGCCATAAGTCTTTCTAGAATGTCATCATCATAGAAGAGACATGAGGTCTTTTTTTTCAAAATTACTCTTGGTTGTGTGAACTGTGGCCCTGGACGACGTGGACAATCTCTCTAGCACCTTTACGGGGCTTCATAAACACCATGCCCTGAGCACACAGGCCTGGAGCCACACCAGGACAGGGAGCACAGCTTAGCATCCCCACAGAAAAACAACTAAAATAACCTAAAAGGCAAAAAGCTTGTCTTCCACTGGCATTCCAGACCCGCCACAGTCCAGATCTAAGCCACCTGTCCCCACATCTGAGGATACCCCTTCTGAATTCACCCCCCATGGCAGGTGGCTTCTCCTGCAAATGCCTCCCCAGACCTCCTCTCCGTATCTCATCCCTACACGTGACTCCCAGCCAGCGGTGGCTGTGGCCTCCGAAAGCCTTCCCTGATCTACCCAGCTATGAGCAATTTCTTCTTGGGCTTACTGTCTGCCCCACTGCTAAGCTCAGAGACAATGAAGAATGACTGAGTCCCATAATCCTAACTTTGTCTTCTGAGCTACCTTTAAGACCCTTAAAGGCCAGGACCAAGAAAGAAATTTTCTCTGCAGCCACGACCCCTTAACCTGGCTGATCATCAGAATTAACTGCGAGTTTGAAAACGGATTCCCAGATCCCAGCCCAGATATGCTGCATCACGATTCCAGAGGTAGGAGCCCGAGAATCTATTTTTAAAAAAGTTCTCTGGGTGACCCTGCTGAATAGTCATCACAGGAAAATCAGTGCCTTCCAGCATCTATTCAGCACCATGTTGAACACCTGGCCTGCTCTTAGACTATTTGTTTTGTAATGATTGATGAGTCAATCTAGCAGCAGCCCACATTTCCCCAGGCCAGTCACACCTGCCTTGAAGCTGGAACAGCAGCGATACCGGCTCAGGCTCTGGAAGCCTGGGAGAGCCCCTCCATCCTGCCACCACCCCAGAGTGGTGTGCTCAGCACACAGGGGACTGTCTCACATGAGCTGCTGGTTGACCATCCTCTTGGTGGCCGCAGGGTGTTCTTCCCCAGGTTACTCTCAGCAGTAGCTGGGTGACAGCACACTCACCGTGGGGCTCCCACTGCCACTGCAGAATCAGCCGCGTGACTCAGCACCCGGGGTTGCCGTTGGACGAGCGCGCCACTCACTCTCAGAAGCCATTTCAGCAAGGTCTGCTCCAGCTTGCTCTACTTTGCATGCTAAGTCAAGGGTATCTGCTCCATATGGCAAAGCATAATTTACAACACAATTTAACTCCTGCTTATATAGCTGATTCCATACAAAGCTTCCATTTGCATATTTATTAATTTACAAAATTAATGCCATTTTCTTAGTCCCATACAGGATGTGTTGCTGGTCTCTGTCTTTGAATTAATTTTAATCTAAGGTGGAAACATTTGTTAAGGGAGTTGGCTCAAGCCAAAGTAATCAAATGCTCGGTAATCAAATGCTGGTAGGGGGTGGGAAAGCGAGAGCTAACATTTATTGAGTGCCTAACTACGCTAGGCTCCAAGAAAATTAATGGTGCAGAATGGAAGTCTCCAAAAACAGCCCCACAATGTAAGATTGTTGCTGTTTTATAAATAAGGATGCTGAGACTCGGAGAGATTCAGTAGCCAGCCCATTGTCACATGGCCGGTGAGTGCCAGAGCCTTCGATGACCACAAAAGTCGAGAAGCAGGGTTTCCATCTGCACTGATTTCTAGAAGTGAAAAAGGCTATTCCTCTGCATAATTAATTCTTTTTCAGAAAGTACTCAACACTCCAGATAGTTCAATGTTTACAAATATTCTTGTCACAATACAACACTTCAGAAAGACATGAGTGGAAGATGCCCTTTGAGGATCTTACTCTCCTTACAGCCAGCGTTTGTGCAGACGTACCCAAGCAAACAAACGTTTTGGTCAAAATTCCCACCTGATGGTACTGAAAAGGTTTCAACAGTAAGGCAGATCACCTTCCATTAAAAAAAAAATCCCTATGTTCAACCCTTCCTGTCCTACAAGCCATTAGCCTAAACCTCCTTACCTCCGTTAACTAACTTCTTGATAAAGTTCTCCAAAGTTCCTGTTTTCATCACTTTCACTTCCCCATTTATCCCTGTCTGTGGCCATACGGTCTTCACCTCATCAATGACAATGACACAGTCTGCCTCAGTCACCAATGTCTTTTCTATCTGTAGAGCAGGTCTCTCCACGATTTGTTACCTTTAACCACTCCTTCCTTAAAGTTTCTGTACTTCCTTTCTCCCCCACCACATACTCTCAGTCTTGCTCCTCCCTTTCCTTTCCCAGTGATAGTTCCTATATTGCCTTTTCTAGCTCTTCTTCCTAACCCTGCTTGGAGATATTTCCTCGTAACTTACAGATCTGTTTCTCTAACCCTGCCTGAAAGGGTCTTGAACACCCGACAACATCCAGCTGTCTACCAGACACATTTCTGTAGGTACATCTGGCACGGCAAAGTCAACATTCCCAAACCCCCCTTCTCTCTTCCCTTGAAAACTTGCTTTTCCTTCTGATTCCCCTACCTTGGTATATTGTCTTACATGCCCATTCCTTACAACTCGAGACTTTTGCCATGTTGACCATTCCTTAATCCCTAACCTTCAGCATTCAATTTATTATGAAACATTATCCAGTTCTTCCAAATATATCTCTGAAATCTACCTCTGAAACAACTTCCAAGTTGTCTACCCCCCTGTTTTGGTTTTATCTCTACAAATCTGCCTTAAGTCACCTCTTCATTGTGCTATTGCAATGGGTTCTCCAGTGGCCTTCCCACCTCTGGGGTCTCCACTCTCCAGCCCATCCCCCACACCAGCATTAGTAATGTCTCTAAAACGCAGATCTGGTCATGTGACCATTTTGCATGGCATTTTCTCTAACATCTCCCTAATACTCTTGGATGGATGCAATCCCCTCTGCATTGTGCGGGTGAATTCACACTCCTTGAAGCAAAGAAATCAGTCTGCTTGTTCACACACCCATAGATCTTGAAACAGTATACGAAATAGATGCTCAAAAAAATACTTGTTGACACAATGAATATCAGTCCCACCATTATGTAAAACCCATCTAATTCTAGCTTTATCTCTCATTGCTCCTTCCTTAGATCCTGAGATTCAACCGTCTCTAACATCAACATACCATGTCCTATGCTTTGTCACAACTGTCTACCTTTGTACATGCCACTCCCATGTGGC
>RJWJ010028761.1:0-21171 GCA_004363605.1 Indri indri | reverse complement strand
TCTTGGGTTAAAGTGATGGAATGGAAAGTCTGGAGAAGATAGAATTTTAGGATTGAAAGAGCAGCAGTGGTAATGTGGTAAATGTTTAACGATCATCTTTCCACAAAAATAATATTCATTTATATATATTTATATTTTTAAATATATTCTTATCATAAGTTTTACAGATATTAAGAATATATAGCACACGATTTACAAACAATAATAAAATATACAGTAATATTTATTATAGGTTCTATACACCTATACTTCAGCATGACCTGCTGTGTCTTTCAATATCTACCATAAGTTTTTGTTTGGTTTGGTTTTTCATAGAGCCTAGGTCTCGCCATGGTGTGCAGGCTGGAGTGCAGTGGCTGTTCACAGACACCATCATAGCGTCCTGCAGCACTGGACTCCTGGCCTCAAGTGATCCTCCTGCCTCACCCTCAGTAGCTGATACTATAGGCCTGTGCCAGCGCAGCTGCCTACCACAAGTTTATATCATTCTATTGCCAACAGTAGTGTCACAAAACCAAACCCATGAATAAATGTTTGTTTAGTATTCACTTAAGCAAAAAAAGTGAATACTAAAAATGTTCATATCATTGACAAAATAATGAAATTCTCACATAAATATCAGTTAATATGTTTTCATTTATAACAAACAAAATGAAAGTGAAACAGCAAAAATGTGTTAAATATGTCAGAATTTCACTTGTTCTTTAGTCTATGATGTGAACAATTTCTTTCTTGCATTGAGTAAGAGTTGTCTAAGACTGGATAAATACTTCCTCAATATTTTGTGCTATTCACAATGTTATAAACATTGCACAGTTTTAAGTTTAATCTGAGTTATTCATATTTTCTCCAGCTCTTTCTTAAATTTAGACACTCAAAAGGATAATAATTCAAGCTCTGATGTGCAGCATTTGCCCATTTCCATGGTGTAAATATTCCCACCACGGCCTATTTTAAGCTACCAGTGTGACTCTGAATATGCAGTTGGTACAGCTGTCACCATCACAGTGTTTCCACCATACAGATACTCAACAGTATAGATGATATTAAATGTAATAAAATATTTAGGAAGTGATGATTTTTTGTATTTAGCTTTGTTTTTGACATAATTTATTAAAGTTTATGTAATTGTAAGTTTATGTAGCTTAATTTTTAATAATGGCTGTGTTTGACAAGCAGTTTGCAAAATTCCTGAAAGTTTAACCATCAGCTTTCATAAGCCAGTGAGTGGCTCCAACGTACTACTCAAAGAAAGAAAGATCAATGCTGAACAAACAGAGGAGGAATATGGACTCCTTAGGAAAGTCAGATTTGACGCAGTATTATAAATATTAATTTTTTATCTGTGTACACGAATGTGTCTTTGTATGTAAGTCTGTGCTGGGAAAGGTAAGGTCTTAAACCTAAAGATTGTTTTATTGAACTAAACTTAGGCTGTTCTCTGGCTATTTTGTTCTGTGATTTGTTTTCACTGAGTGGGGCTCTGCCTGTTTTCCTGACTCACCTGTGGTTTCCAGCTTTGAACATCTGCTGGGGGATGGTCCTTCATGCACTAGATAGGAGACTATGATCAAAATCACAAAGGTGACTTCCAGGACCATGTCACATTGGTGAGGTATCTCACAAATCACAGAATGTCGGGGTCAGTGTGGGGGCTTTTCTGTTCCTTCTCTTACATATAGAACTACTTCTCTCTTGAAATTCCAAATTTGGGCATTTGCCGATGCTGGAAAAAATCTGATGTCTTCTAACCCAGTTTATTCCTTCTGTCAAGTAATTTAGCATCTCTAAGAAGGCAACTGTTGAAGATTAAATCAGAATGAATTCTTATTACTGATTTTAAATATAGGAATAAAGGATTCTTAATGTCAGAAGAAGGTCAATTTTGCCCTTGTGAATATTGCAGGCACCTTGATCCAATTCTATCTCTGAAGCTTTTCTTTGTGCACTCTGGCTGCCCCAGAGCCTATGACTCTCTTGGGAAAGAATTAGCCACTGAGGAGGGTTTAATGACCCTAACAGTATTCCATAGCTCCTGTGTGCCTCTTGGCAGCTGGGTGTAAAAAGCTCCCCAGGGTCTAGTAAAACAGTAAAATCTCAGAGCTGAAGGGCAGTTTGGAAAACATCTAATCCAACTTCTTTGTTTGGCACATGGGGCTGTAAGATTAGGAGAGGCAAAGCTGGAGAGGTTGCAGAACTAGACCTGACAGACATTAGGGAGTCTGCATCTCTATCCAGGTAGACTTATTCCTATCACAAAGGTCCCTTCTAGAGATCCGGGGACATTGCATAGATTATAATGAAAATTTAGATGGTGGCGTCAAGAGCCAAGCATCATAGTATTTTAGCACAGGGAAATTCAAAGAGGAGAAATATTAGTACAAATATTAGTATAAACATTAGTATTTACTGGGACTCTAATAGTGACTGGGAGTCTATTACTAATAAATATTATAAACTGGGACTTCAATAGAGAGAACTACTTGGGGGAGAAGATGTTGACTTAAGCTTTGAATAATTAGTAGAGAATCTCTACTCTCATGCACAGTGTTTGCAATTCCATAGTAGTTGCATCTGAATGCAGCATAGTATAGGGCTGCATGATATCAGGTGGCATGATATAGAGCTCTCACTTATGTAACTTGATATTATCCTTATGCAACAATATGCTTCCTCACAATTTTTATGAAATTAATGAAATGAGAAAATAAGGCTCAAAGAGTTTAACAAACTTGGATAAAATCTTCTCAATTGTGTAGACAAATCAGGTTGGTATCAAGGTTTTGTGAAATTAAGTAGGTGTCTATTTTATTATGCAATGGCAATATATATATATATATACACACATATATATGCATACATACATATATAGACACATATTGGTAGATAGATTTTTAAGGTATAATGTACATACATTGAATGCACAGATCTTAAATGTAAAGTTTGATGAGTTTTCAAAAATACATATGCCCATGTAACCCACACCCCCAACAAGATGCAGAAATAGTTTTATTACTCCAGACTTTTACAACACTTCCAAGTCAGTTCTCATCCTCATCTCTCCCCTCCAGGCAACTACTGCTTTGATTGCTGTCACTACAGATGCATTTTGCCTGCTATAGAACTTCACACAAATTTAATCATATGGTACCAATAATGTGCAATTTTGTGTCACCATTCTTATGTTTAGCATAATATTTTTGAGAATCATCCATATCACTGCATGAATCGACTGTTCCTTTTAACTGATAAGTACTATTCCAATGTGTGACTATATTACCATCTGTTTTAACATTCTTCTTTGGTGAATATTTGAATTGTTTCAGTTTTTAGGTGTTATAAATAAAGCTGCTATAAACACTCTTGTACAAACCTTCTTTATGTGTCTATTTAATTTCTCATGAGTAAATACGAAGGAATAGGATTGCTGAACCATAGAGAAGGAGAGTGACTAACTGTAAAAGAACTTGCTAAACATTTCTCCATTTCTGTTTTTATTATTTCACACTCTCATCAACATGTTTGAGAGTTATGGTTGCTCCATATCTTCACCAACTAATAGCGTTAGTCATTTGAGTAGGTGTGGAGTGATAGTTCATGGTGTTTTCATTTGTATTTCTTTAATAACTAAGGATGCAGAACACTTTTCTGTGTGCTTATTGGCCTCTTGCATAGCTTTCTCTGTGAAATGAGTAAGTCTTTATTATTGGGCTGTTATTTTTCTTATTGAGCTATAGAATGTTTTTGTTTGTGTGTGTGTTTAGTATATTCTGAATGGAAGTCCTTTGTCAAAAAAATGTTTTGTCAAGATATTCTTCTAGTTTTGTCTTTGATGAACAGATGTGTTTATCTTTCATGAAGTCTAATTTATCTTTTTTTTAATAAGTGTATTGATTTCTCAGTACTAAGAAATCTGTATCTATCCCAAGGATGTGAAAGTAGTCTCTTATGTCTTGTTTTATAGATTCTTTAAACATTTAGCACTTAAATTCGTTCTGTAATACATCTTACATTATTTTTTGCATGATATGTCTGGGAAATGAGGGTCTTTTTTTGTATCTTCATATAGATAGCCATTTATTACAGGATCATTGTTGACTAAACTTTCCTCTCCCCAATGAATATCTTTGGTTCTTATGTCAAAAACCACTTGGCCTTATAAGTGTCAATCTCAATTTGTCTCTCTAGTTTTTCCCACTATTGTTACACCAAATATGCCTATTTATGCATTAATATGGTACTGTCATGATTACTTACCTTTATATTAAGTTATAAAGTCAGGTAAACTAAATCTTCCAACATTGTTACTATTATTTAAAGAATTTTTAGCTATTCTAGTTTTTTGTTCATATTTCCTTGTATATTTTAGAAGTCTTCTGGGATTTTGATTGGGATTGTTTTGAAGATATAGATCTATTTTGCGGAAGTAAACCTTAGAAATATTGATTCTTCCAATTCATGAATGTTGTATACTCCTTTATTTAGGTCAATCTTAATTTCTCACAGCAATAACCTGTGGTGTTATTTAGGCACCTTTGATTACACATCTTTAATTAAAATTATCCCTCAATATTTTATGAATCTGATGCTATTGTAAAAAATAATTATTTTTAAAAAGGTAAACATTAAATTATTTTATTAATTAATTTTTATATATTGACTTTGTGCTCTGAACATTTCAAAATTCACTTATGAGATGTTGCTATTGTTGTTTTATGGATTATTTAGAAGTATGTTAAATAAATATTCATATAAAGTACTTAGGAATTTTTCAGATGTCATTTTGTTATTACAGATGTTTAATTATTTTCTTTATCAGGGAAAATACACTACATGGTTTTATTTATGTGACATGTATTAAGAAACTTTTATGGTCTTAGTTGGTTTTCTGTTGCTTATAACAGAATATTAGAAACTGGGTAATTTATAAAGAAAATATATGTATTTCTTTCAGTTATGGAGGCTGAGATGTCCAAGGTTGAGGGGTCACATCTGCGGAGGGCCTTCTTGCTGGTGAGGACTCTCTGGAGAGTCTTGAGTCAGCAGAGGGCATCACATGACAAGGGACCTGAGCTAGCACGCAAGGCCACAAGTCTCACTCTCATGATGACCCATTAATCCATTAAACCATTCACCCATTAATCTCTATATGTACTAATCCATTCATGAGGACAGAGGTGCCATCACCCAATTGCCTTTTTTTTTTTTTTTTTTTTTGAGACAGAGTCTCACACTTTTGCCCGGGCTAGAGTGAGTGCTGTGGTGTCAGCCTAGCTCACAGCAACCTCAAACTCCTGGGCTCAGGCAATCCTTCTGCCTCAGCCTCCGGAGCAGCTGGGACTACAGGCATGCACCACCATGCTCGGCTAATTTTTTCTATATATTTTTAGTTGTCTGATTAATTTATTTCTATTTTTAGTAGAGACGGGGTCTCGCTCTTGCTCAGGCTGGTTTCGAACTCCTGAGCTCAACCAATCCACCCGCCTTGGCCTCCCAGAGTGCTAGGTTTACAGGCGTGAGCCACTGCTCCTGGCTGGCATGTTCATTTTTTTGCATATATTATCTCTTTTAGTTCTTACACAACACTTTTAAAGGCCCCACCTCTCAATACTATCACGTTAGGGATTAAGATTCAACATGACTTTTGAATGGGACATTCAAACCATATAGCATGGCACAACATACAGTACATCTTGATTATTATTCTGTGTGCACTTGAAAATAAAGCATATTCTTCAGCTGTGGGATATAAAGTTCTATAAATGTCAATTCGTTTATTTTGACTAATAGCTTTGTTCAAATTTTTAAACCTTTATTGATTTTCTCATCTATTTATTAAATTAAGATCTCTAACTATTATTGTAGAATTCTCAATTTCTACATTTAATTTTTATCAATTTTTTGCTTTCATGTATGATTAAGGTCTGTTGTTATGAGGTGAGTCTCCATGTAGGGTTGTTACATCTTACTGATGAAGTGTTCCTCCTATCATTATGAAATAACCATCTTTACCTTAGGTAATCCTCCCTATTTTGAAGTTCACTTTGCCCAGTACTAATGTAATATATTCATATAGTTTTATATTTTTTAATTTATATATTTTCTATCATTTTACTCTAACCTCTGGTTTTTTATATTTAAAATGTATCTCTTGTAAAAAAAAAAAAGGGTCTTGTTTTTTTATCCATTTTGATAGTTTCTCCTTTTCAGTTAGAATGCTTAGTTCATTTACATTTAATTTACATGTTGATACGGTTGCTCCGTCCTATTGATATTTGTTATCAATTTGTTTCTCTTTCTCTCCTTTGCCTTGTTTTTGATTAATCACATTTTTATTTTTATTTCTAATTATTTTAGTTTCCTTTTTTATTTCCTCCTTTGACATTTTATGAATACTAATTTTACAGTTTCTTTTTCACTGGACATTATAGGGATTATAATAGGCATTTTTTAGCTTATTATCACTTGCTATGAAATAATATACCACTTATTGTATTATGTAAGGACCTTATAAAAGTACACATCCACTTATATGCCTCTTGTCCCGTGAATGAAAATATTATTTTCATGCAGTTATTTCTATATATGTATTAATATTAAACATTAAAATGAATTGCTTCTAATTTTGCTTTAAGAATCTATTGTCTTTTAAAAAACTGGGAAAGGGAAATATTTTCATACTTTTTTTTTTATTTCTAGTACTCTTTATTCCATTGCATAGATCCAAGTTTCTATTTGACATCACTTACCTTTAGTTTGAAAAACTTTGTTAAGCTCTAAGATACTGAAAACAAAAAGAAGAGTAAAAACCTTTCTTTCTCAAGCTCTACTTTGTTCAGTTTGAAGGCTTCTTAGAAATGATAAAATTAACTAAAACTTCAGCTGTAAAAATCAGTTGGATCATTTTCAGCAATCATTCACACATTTCTGTTGAAGCTAGCACTAGCACACAAACCAGGCTCCTGACTAGAAGAATTGAAAACTTGACAAATTGATTATGAAAACAGGACCACTATTAAAGAACATATTCATTAAATTTAAGATTAATTTATAAAAATAATTATTGATTTTTTAATGTTTAATGTGTGTCTGATCCTATGCTAAAATTGTTAAATATTTTATTTTATCATGTGAAATAAATATTATCTTTGCTTTTATAAATGAAGAAAGTGAGAAGCAAAGGATTCAAGTAATTCATCCATGGCTTACGGATTGGAAAGGTCATGCCAGAATTTGAGCACAAGAAAGTCTGACCCTAAAGTCAATTCACCATGTGTCTGAAGATTATTTGTGAGAAATTTCTCCAATAGAAATGTTATTGAGAAAACATTTTACAGGTTGCATGTAATTGAGTGTGCTAATAACTTGGAGTTAAAAGACCAGGATTTAAACACCTTCAGGCAAGTCATTTAGTTTTTGAAGTGAGAGTTTTCCTGGAGTTACTGAGAACATCAAATGGCTGGAATATAGTGAATATTGCATAGATTATTTTTTTTATGAATAGAAGTATGAATAAATGTAACCTTTTCACTAGGCATCACTTTAAAAACGTAAAGGTTCAATCAAAATGACAGGAGAGAAAATGTTTGATTTATTATTTTGAATGAAGAATTTTGAAGGAAATATTTATTCAAAGTAGAATTCAATGAATTACCATGAGACAGTTTACAACCTATTGTAATGACAAAATTTTAATCACTATATTAGCTTTTTTTATTTAAGTAAATGTCCCTGGTCTCAGATAAAATAGGTGACTTATTTATAATTGTGTTTACTACAATCCTTTGTTTATGTTATGCTCCCTGGTTACACAAAATACATCTAAGCTATCACCTTGGGCAAATTAGTGGACATCTGTTTGCCTCATTTTCTTGACCTGTAAAAAGAAGATAATGGGAGTATGAATCCTATAGTCCTGCTGTAAGAATTAAGGGAGATAAGGTGTGTACTGTAGTATCAATCACACAGTCGTTAATAAGAGTGTACGTAAAATAATAATAACAAGTAGAGGCAGCATATTTATACTCTGAACTGCTTTGTTTCAAGTCTCAGGTTTACCATACACTGACTGTATGACCTTGGGTGAGTTATTTAATGACTTTGTGCCTGTGCCTGAGTTTTCTCATCTCAAAATCAGAAATATAAATGCTATTTACATCACAGATGTGTTGGGATGTTTCAATAAGATAATAATAAAATTAAAATTAAGTAGGAATCTACCACGTGTGTGAAAATGTTTTAACTCTTTGTCTGGATTACATTGTACTTAAGAGGCAATAAAGCATGGAGTGAAGAGCATAGACCAGGACCCTGCTGCCCACGTTCAAATGTGGGCTTTGCCATGCATCAGCTATCAAAATTAGCCAGTTGATTAGCCTTTCTGAACATCAGTTTACCCATATGGACAAAGGGATGATAATAATACCTATCAAACATAGTTCTCATGAGGACTGGTAAATGGTAACTACTCAATTCCTGTTAGCTGCTATTATCTTTACTAAGTCCACAGAATGATGCTCTTATCTTGGAAATTGGCTTCCACTTCATTCTCAGGTCCACCAATAAGTTTGTTTCTGAATTTTGGCTCTGCCACTTGGGCTTTCTGTACCCCATTATTCTTTTGTGTCAGATGCAAATACTCACCCCTGCCCTGGCCACCTAAATAGGCTGCAAGTACCAAATGTGTGAATCTTGGTAAATGGACCATGGCATTAGACCAAGAAGGACCTTGAAGATCCAATTGACTAAACCTAGATTTTCTGTATTAGGAACTACAAGGTTCCTGACTTGTCCTAGAATTTGTCCAAATTCACACATAGGGACCAGAACTTCCCAAATTTGACATGGCTTTCATTCCTACTTCTTTAATCACACCATCCACCAAGGACTTTGGATCTTGAAGCAGGGAATATTGTTGTCAAATTAGTCAACACCCACCGGGAACACATTTGTAATTAAACAAGTTAGATTTTATCACCTTGTGCATAGAGGAAGAACACACATCATGAGGTATCTCAGTAAGAAGATGGTAGAAAGAACCTATTACAAGTTTTGGGCTTTGGCTAGGTGATTTGGGGGAGGATAGAAGAAAGGGGGAGATTGCTCTAGATCAGACGCTGTCAAAAAGCTGGAGGCAATTATAAAACTTGGTTGGGTATCTCAAAAAATCTTATTTACAGGGAGGGCTGACCAGAAGGAAGATAAAATGTAATTTGTAAAGAAGAACCTCACTCATTTTAACCGAGAGAAGGAATGTTTGGCATTTTGTATGTGGCATATGTACACTGTTTTTGTCCCTGCTTACACTAAACAATTACTTGCTTTGTCTATCGTATCATGGTCTCAGAGTAACCTTGCCCGAAGTTAGTATTCTGAGAGATCATTTATGTCCAACAGGAGAATAACTCAGGCTCTGAGTGTATAATCAGCTTCCTGATGTCAGGGGTTACACTTTGTTTTCTTTTCTCTGAGTTGTGCTCTTGATTCAACTATGCCATCTACAATTAGTGTGGACTTGGGCAAGAAATTTAACCTATCTGAAATCCAGGCTTCTCATCTGCGAATTGGGGATGTTGTTATAAAGATTGGATTAGGGCATCTATTTCAGGTGCATTGCCCTATGGCTGGCCTTGGAATGGTGTCAGTGACTGTGAGTTTGTGGCCTCTCACTCCCCAGCTAACATCAGGTATAACTCTTTGTGTTTTTCATGGTTTTACAACCCAAGTATTTCGGTGCTTCTTGGATACCACTGTTTAACTAAAGCATGCAGGCGATTGTCTCACAACCAGGCAACCCAGCTGTTCCCCCAGAAGGGAAACAAATCAAACACAATATTTCTGTCAGCATGAATTTCCCTGTAGGTTCACTGCACATCTTGGGTTTTCACTTATTTGGTGCTGCTGGGTCAGGTGTGAGAACTGCCTCCCTCTGTTTTGCTGTCTAAGAAGGTAGTCTGCTGTTACAGAACTTCTCCCAGCTGCAAAAGCCTTCAGAGAAGGTGAAAATTGTGGAAACTCAGACCTGCTGCTGAATCCTAGAGTGTCACAGATTTTTGCTCTAGTGTATTCAGGATTAGGAAACCCCGGAGCCTTGGAACCTAGGCCATGCTATATACATTCACAAACGACTGTGATGGTTAATTTTATGTGCCAACTGGACTGAGCTAATGAATGTCCTGATAGCTGGTAAAACATTATTTGTGGGCATGTCTGTGAGGGTGTTTCTGGAAGAGAATTGCATTTAAATCAGTAGACAGAGTAGAGAAGATCTGTTCACATCAATTTGAGTGAGCATCTTCCAATCCATTGAGGGTCCAAATAGGACAGAAACGTGAAGGAAAGGAAAACTATCTCTCTCCACAAGGTGGGATATCCTATCTTTTCACACCCTGGGACATTAGAGTTCCTGGTTCTCAGGCCTTCAGGCTCCAAAACTTAAGCCATCGTCCCTATTCTTGACCCCACTCCCAGTTCTCAGGCCTTAGGCCTCAAACTGAAAATTACACCATCCACCCTCCTGCTTTTCATGCCTTTGGACTCAAACTGAATTACAGTACCGGATTTGCAGTGTTTCTAGCTTTCAGCCTATGCACTGTGGGACTTCTTGGCCTCCATAATCATGGGAGTCAATCTCCATAATCAATCTCCTTTTATTTATTTATCTATCTATCTACTATTGGTTCTGTTTCTCCGGACAAATTTAATATATTGGAATATCTCTGTTTTTAATTTTTTAAACTTTTTATTTTTAATTTTATGGATATATAAGGGTTGTATATATTTATGTGGTACATAATATATTTTTATACAAGCATACACTGTGTAATGATCAAATCAGGGTAATTGAGACATTCATCACCTCAAGCATTTATCATTTCCTTGCATTAGGAATATCCCAATTCCCCTCTTTTAGTTATTTTTGAAATATATTATGTAATAAAGTATTAACTATAGTAACCTTATTGTGCTACTGAACACTGGATTTTATTCCTTCTAACTAACTGTATTTTTGTGCCCATTAACTTACTCTCCTCATCTTCCCCACGACCCTAGCCAGAGCAATCAGGCAAGAGAAGGAAATCAAAGGCATCCAAATTGGAAAGGAAAAATCAAATTATTGCTGTTTGCAGGTGAAATGATCTTATATTTAGAAAAACGTATATTCCACCAAAAAAATTAGAACTGATAAATTCAGTGAAATTGCAGGATAAAAATTAGCATATAAAAATCCATAGTATCTTTATACACCAATAGCAAAGAATATGAAAAAGCAACCAGGAAAATAAGCCCATTTACAATAGCTACAAATAAAATAAAATACCTGGGAATAAACTTAACCAAAGAAGTGAATGATCTATAATGAAAACTATAAAGCATTGACAAAAAAATTGAAGAGTGCACATATAAATGGAAAGATATTCCACGTTCATGGATTAAAAGACTCATATTGTTAAAATGTTCATGATACTTGTCTCTTAATTCAAAAAAGAAAAAAAGGACAGACAAATCTTGCATATTTTGATTTTTTTATCTTTTGTATATTCAATGATTCATATATGAGAGTACACATTTAAGAGACAATAAAAAACTTAGATTAAAGCATGGTCTTGGAAGTAAAGTGAATTTAAATTCCTGTTTACCTTTATAACAACTGGGCCGCATAAAAATAATTACCATGTATTTTAATGTCTTCATCTGCATAATGAGAATTTTATATATTTACGTGTGTATTTTTTTTTTCAGTTTTGGCACTGTAAGAACCACGAGGCAATCTATATAAGTCATGTAAAACTGTGATCAACACATTGCAAGAACTTAATTTTATTTATAAGCTATTATGATCAGCTTTACTTCTGGGTTTTTTGTTGTTGTTATTATTACTGTTAGAGCCAGATGGTACAGGATCTGCTTTCATAGTTACAAGCAGTTTCATTACTCTGAGTTTCAGCAACCCCTACTCCTCAAAACAATTGCAAGATCAAAAAGGATATATGCAAAACACCATGTACTATACCTAATATATAGTAGTCTATGAGAAAATGGCGATTTATATTCTCTGCCATACCGTTATGACAGACATCACACAGCTGCAGTCTAGGTAGGCCTTGTATGTCTTCAAGGTAAAGTTCTATGGAAATCCAGTCCGGCCCATGCTCTGGCTTTCTTCCCTAGGGCTCTGTCTCTGAGGGAGTTTGGCCTGTCCTCCTAACTGCCACTAGCACAGCTCTCATGGGCTTATGGAAAAGGATTGCCCCGGTGGTTTCCTAAGCCAGGCTGACCTTGCCAAACATTTGATGGCAAGGCAACATAGCTGAAGAGAAGCTTATAAGGTCATACATCATTGTAAAATTTGAAAATATTTGAAGAGCAAACCATTAAGAATGCTATCTCCTCCTCCATATTCCCCTCTGGCACACTTCCCCTAATTTGGGGTGGCATTAAGGTTGCTATGGGCATTCGGGGGTTGCAGCGATATTTACATGGGTAAGTCTATGTCTAGTTAAGTGATTGCTAACATTCTGGTGGAGGAATGGTTTTCAAAATTCTTCTAATGCAGACTGTGCTAATAACATCCAGTGTCCTGATCTGGAAGTGTTAAAACCAAAAGCATGCTGCAATAGCATGTTCTTCTGGTACCCACATGCAGAGTATGTGAGGGGATACCCCATCCATTATGGGGAGTGCTGAGTATTAATTCCTCTCCTTCAATTTCTGAAGTACGTTAGAAATAGTCACTGCCATATATTCCTTCATTCAAATCATATGCAATCTTATGGGAGAAGAAGACTCGGCTTTGCTTTCAAGGGAATAAACTAGTGACAAATTTAGGTAGCAAGCCTCATGTCCTGCAGCTGGTTCCAGGACTGACAGACAGTAAAACACTTCTAAACTATTAATGGATAATCACCGATAAATAAAACAGAAATGATGTTAGAGAAAATGACTCAATGAACCATCTTTCTATTTTCTCTATAGAAAATTATATTATAAAATCACTGTCAAATGAAGAGCAATAAAAAATACACAACTAAAATTAATGGAGAAAGTTCCTACAGAATGTTATCAGGTAGTTAATTAATATAAATATTACGTTTTTTTATGGATGCTTTGGTACTTGTCAGCTTCTTAATTTGTAATTTTGAGTGATTTATATTCTCATTCTAATTAAATGTTCACTTTTTAACTTGTTTTTTTACTCATATTTTAAATTCTTTATTTTTCTTTTTTTTTTATTTCAGAATATCATGGGGGTACAAATATTTCGATTACATACAATGCCTTCGCCTCACACAAGCCAGGGCTACAAGCATGTCCTTCCCCCATACAGTGCACTCCGCATCCATTAGTTGTGAGTTTACCTCCCCAACCCCCGGCACCCAGTGACTATTACTATCATGTGAGCACCTTAGTGTTGATCAGTTAGTGCCAATTTGATGGTGAATACATGTGGTGCTTGTTTTTCCATTCTTGTGATACTTCATTTTGAAGGATGGCTCCAGCTCTATCCAGGATAACATAAGAGGTGCTAGTTTCCTCTTTTCTGTTTCCCCTCAGTAAATGTCCATAGTTTGTCTGTGAATTGCAGTAGTTGTCTGTCTCTCTGCTGCTAGTGTCTTTCTGTCTAGCCTATGCTCTACACATCCACCACACTTATCTTTCTAAAAGCATACATACGACGTAACTCTACATTTTGCCAAGTCCTTCTGGATTCTACAGTATATTTGTCTTTTGTGCACATTAAAGAAGACACACCTCCCGGTGCACAGACACCCATAGGCCTACAGCTTAAGAAATACATGGCACCTTTGTACACACACAAAAAACGTGCCAGACTTCTCTTGGCTTGGCTTATAGAACTTGAATAAAATCTCAGCCTCCACTGCCTCTTCAGCCAGGATATTTATGCATTTAACAACTTGAGGGGACATTGAAGACCCTCCAAGCCTTGCTTAGTTTGCATGCTCTGAGCATATCACATAAGACCTACAACTGCCTGCCATTCTTTTGTTCACTGTATTCTAGTGAAGCAAAACTAATGGGTGATTTTCCATTGCACCTTAATTGCTCCATATTTCCTTGCTGTGGCACAGGTTTTGCAGCTTGTTATCGAATATCTCCAAGCCCTTCTTGGCCAAGTAATTTCTAACCAGCTTTGAAGCTCAGGTCAAGTATCTCACTCTCCAAGGAGTCTACGTTGTACCCATATCTCAGTGAGACATCCTTTTCTGCTCCCCAAGGACATGCTGTGTTCAGCCCTGCTGCAGTGCCTAGCATATGTATCAAAATTTTCAGTTGTTTACTCACTGCAGCAACTACTCAATGTGAGTTCCTTGAGGCCAGGAATTTTGTCCTTCAGCTCCATATCCTTAGTTTCTTCCAACGTACCTGAAATATCTTCATTTCCACCATCATCACTGTCATCCTCATTACTATGATTTATTGTAGACAAAAAAAGTGACTTTCCTACTCACATAAAACAAGGACATCAACACATTTTCTTATTCAATGCAGACTTTCCTCACAGTAGCTCCAAAACACCACTCAATAATTTATCTAGACTTTAAGTATAATATCGTTAATTGATAGAAGTAATTTTGGTGCTTTTTAATATAGCAAATCTCTAGTGAGCAATAAAATCACTGGAGAGCATAAAATATGCAGACCCTTTTAATTTAACAGTAAGTTCAGAGCCAAGTTAAATGTAAACCTTCAAGGATAAAAGACTAGTGAACTTCTTGGAGATTATGGCTTATTCCATCATATTACAAAAGTTCATTAGGCACATTGATTCTCTCATTAAAGGGGGGGGTGATGCTTTCCAATGCTTTTAGAATTTAACACTTTTTCATGGATCCTCATCACCTGTAACTGTGATCCTCAAATAGGGTATATAGGGAGATGGAGGTGTTTTAGAGGAATGCTAAGTCAGCCACTAAACATGGGCCAAATGCCTGGGATATCAATTCTATCTAAAGATTTGGGGAAAACAGATCATATTAAAATAAATATCAATGGACGTCATTGGCCACAAAATTAACATACATTTCAAAGATGAAACATCAGAATTCAAAGAAGTTTTCAACATTTTTCAGGTTGCTTTGTGCTGGGTTATTGGATTCCCTAATAATATCTTTCCTCTGTCATTAGAGGCACTTGAGTGGAAAATATTGAGTACTGAAGACTTATTGCATAAAATTCCATTTTCTCATCACAGGATACAAAATTGTTCAAGATCTGGCCTCTGACTACTTACCCAACTTCAACTTTTGTCAGCCATTTCTTCATATATCATGCATGCCTAGTCTCTGGTACCTATATTAAGCCATTATGTACTGAAAACCTTCATGCTCATTCTTAAAACCAGTCCAGCTACTTATGCATGTGGGTTTTCATGACAATGCCTCTAGATCTTTCCCTGCTTATTTCTGGATGCTTTAATCTGTTGAATAGTATCAAAACCAGGCAGCTGTGAATGCTCTATCCCATAGTGAAACCTGGCATCTAGGGTATTTGAAGCTGCATTTTATCTACCGCGTGAAAATTTATCTATAAATTTTCATTTTCAGACTTACCACATTGTAGACTTGTCAATAAGTCTCCAAAACATTAACCAGAGTATCCTGTATTTATGCTTCTCTGTCTTTCATTTTCTTGAATCCATTGTGGATTCCCCCATCCCATCTTTTCCCACCTGATAGGAGACTCCTACTAATTATGACAAGATTCTACATGAGTGTTTTCTTTCCAGACCTCCTCCACCCCAGGTGATCTTAGAATCTAATCTGGATTCCACAGTAGAATGTAACTCACCACAGCAATGTTAGCATTTCCCTAAGCTCCTCACCCAATAAACTGTGTATTCTTAGCAAATGGACATAGCATATTTTTAATTTTTCATGTTTTCAGAGACTAGGGCAATGCCAAACAAATGTCCACACAGAAATTTACTGAAGAAAGAATCAGTGATTAGATAAGATCTGGCATAATTTAATAGTATCAAAACCATATTCTGTTTTTTTATTTGTTTGCAACCTCTGAGCTTTTTTTTTTTATTTTCTCAGTGTTTCATAGCTCTCTTTGTAGAGAACTTTCATCTTCTTGGTTAAGTATATTCCTAGGTATTTTATTTTCTTTGCAGCTATTGTGAATGGTATTGAGTCTTTGATTTGACTCTCAGCTTGACTGTTATTGGTGTATAGGACTGCTACTGATTTGTGTATATTATTTTGGTACCTTGAGACTTTGCCAAATTTGTTTATCAATTCCAGGAGTCTCTTAATGGAATATTTGGGTTTTCTAAGAATAAGAAAATATATTCAGCGAAAAGTGATAATTTGACCTTCTCTTTCCTGATTTGGGTAGCTTTAATTTTTTTCTCTTGCCTGATTGCTCTAACTAGAAATTCCATCACTATGTTGAATAGAAGTTGTGACAATGGGCATCCTTGTCTTGTTCTGAGTCTTAGTGGGAATATTTTCAGCTTTTTCCCATTCAGTGTGATGTTGGCAGTCAGTTTGTTACATATGGCTTTTATAATTTTTAGATATGTCTCTTCTTTGCCTAGTTCATTGAGGAGCTTTATCATGAAAGTGTGCTGTATTTTGTTGAATGGTTTTTCTGCACCTATTAAGATGATTGTATGATCTTTGTTTTTTGCTTATGTTTATGTGGTGAATCACATTTATCGATTTACATATGTTGAACCATTCTTGCATCCCTGGGATGAAGCCCACTTGGTTCTGGTGGATTATTATATTTTTTTGACATCCTATTGAATTCAGTTTGCTAGTATTTTATTGATGATTTTTGCATCTATAGTCATAAGGGATATTGGTCTATAGTTTTCTTTTTTTGTAGTGTCCTTTCTTGGCTTTGGTAGCAAGGTAATACTAGCTTTGCATAATGACTTGGGGAGATTTCCCTACTTTTCAATGTTATGTAATAATTTCTGCAGTGTGGGTACCAAATCTTCTTGGTAGGTCTGATATATTTCAGCTGTGAACCCATCTGGGGATTTTTTTGTTGGAAGTTTTTTTGTTTTGTTTTGTTTTTTTGTTTGTTTTTTTAGTTGAAGTTTCAATCTTATTTCTTGTTATTGGTCAGTTCAGGAATTCTGTTTCTTCCTGACTGAGTCTTGGGAGGTGGTGTGATTCAAACATATGCTCATGGATTAGTAGAACCAACACTGCTATAATGTTCATACTACCCAAAGTGATTTACAGATTCAGTGCAATTCCCATCAAAATAGCAAAGTCATATTTCACCGATCTAGAAAAAATAATTCTATACTTTGTTTGGAACCAGAAAAGAGCCCAAATAGCCAAAGCAATATTAAGCAAAAGGAATGAATTTGGAGGCATCGAACTGCCAGATTTCAAACTATACTACAAAACTATAATAACCGAAACAGCATGCTATTGGTATAAAAATAGAGACATCGACCAATGGAATAGAACAGGAAACTCAGAAATAAAGCCATCTGCATACGGCCAACTGATCTTTGGCAAAGCATACAAAAATATACACTGGGGAAAATAATCATTATGCAATAAATGGTGCTGGGAAAATTGGATAGCTACATGCAGAAGATTGAATCAGGATCCATAGTGCTCACCATTCACGAAAATTAATTCAAGATGTATAACAGATTTAAATGTAAGGCATGAACCCATAAGAATGCTAGAAGAAAATGTTGGAAAAACTCTTCTAGGTATTGGCCTGGGTAAATAATTTATGAAGGAGACTGCAATGGCAATTACAGCAACAAAAATAAATCAATGGGACTTGATTAAATTAAAAACTTCTGCACAGCTAAGGCAATAATCAACAGAGCACATATGCAACCTATAGAATGGTAGAAAATATTCACATGCTATGCATCCAATAAGAATTAATAACCAGAATCTACAAAGAACTCAAGCAAATCAGCAAAACAAAACAATAAAAAAATTAAACATCCCCATCAAAAGTGAGCAAAAGACATCAATGGAAGATTTTCAAAAGAAGACAGACAAAGGGCCAATAAACATATGATAAAATGTTCAACATCATCAATTGTCAGACAAATGTAAATTAAAACCACAATAAGATATCACCATAACACTGTTGGAATGACTTTTATTGAGAAGTCCAAAAATAACAGATGCTGGAATGGATGCAGAGAGAAAAGGATGCTTCCACACTGTTGGTGGGACTACAAGTTAGTACAACCTCTGTGGAAAACAGTATGGAGATAATGCAAAGAACTAAAAGTAGACCTACCATTTTATCCAGCAATACCACTACTGGGTAATTACCCAAAGGAAAAGTAGTCATTTTATCAAAAAGACACCAGTACTTGAATGTGTATTGCAGTACAATTCTCAATTGCATAGACATGGAATCAACCCAAGTGCCCATCAATTCATAAGCGGATTAACAAAATGTGGTATATGTATACCGTGGAATACTATTAATACTCAGCCACGGAGTAGGATGACTAAATGTCTTTTGCAAAAATTTGGTTGGAACTGGAGACCATTGTCCTAGGTATATAAAGAATGGAATAACAAACATCACATGTACTTACTATTAAATTGGGACTAACTGATGAGCACACATGTGCATAGAAAGAAGTAAGACTTAATGGAAATCAAGTGGGGGGAGAGAAGAGGATGATCAAAAACCTACCTAATGAGGACAATGAACATTATCTGGGTGATGGGCACACTTATAATTATGACTCAAGCATTTTAAAATTGATCCATGTAAACAAAAATATTTGTACCCCCATAATACTTTGAAATACAAAAATAAAAAATATATAAATGTTTATTGAAAAACAAACATATTATGGACAGAATGTAAAACAATTATAGTTGTAGGATGTTTATTTAGATATTGCCCTGACTGAAATGCATTTCAATGTTCCCCCTTGTGTTTAGGATAAAGTCTAAAACCCTCACAAGATAAACTCTTCCCATCTCTACTAATTCAGGCATTCTGAGAGCCAGCTCCCTCCTGTTGCAACTGTTTTAAATCTTGCCAGTGGAGTTTTACACTTTGACAAGATTCAACTACTTGCTATTTTAATTTTCCAAAAATGATGTTATTTTTTAGTGCTTCTCAGTCTTTGCATAGACTGCATCAACTTCTGGAAATGTCCTAGTCCACCTTTTTACAATGCTTAATTCTACTCATTCATAGAGGTTCAGAGTACAGATCATATCTTCTGGGATCCATTCCCTGACTGTTCCTCTCCTCTTACCATATTGAATTATTTACGTAGTACTCTGTACATCATTTTGTGATGGCACTTATCACACCAAATAATAATAATTGAATTTACTTTTATGTACCCTCCTAATATATCAGTAATACCTACCAATAATTGGTGGCAGTAATTAATTTTTAATCTACTTTATTGATGTATAATTTATATACAATAAGATTTGCCAATGTGAGCAAACACTTTGATGAGTTTTGGCAAGTACATACAGCAGTTTATATCAACTGTAACCACAATCAAGATGTGGAAGATTTCAATCATCTCAAAAAGTTCTACTTATGGCCCTTTGGAGTGAATCCATTTGGTGAAATTTCCATTCAAATATTTTGCCCATTTTTTAAAAACTGGATATTTTTATCCTATTATTATTGAGTTTTATGAGTTCATTATATATTCAGATACAAGTCCTTCATCAACTGCATATCTTACAAATGTTTTCTCTTAGTCTCTTGACTTTCTTCACAATATATTTTGAAGCATAAATATTTTTAATTTTGATAAAGTGATTGCATTATTTTTGTTTTAGTTTATTTTTTCTCAGGACCTAGAGGACTGTTTGATACCTGTTAGATATGCAATAAATGATCCATACACTTTGTAAACTAGACAAAATGTTACCATGTATTCAGCCTCAGGAATGCTTATATCAAAGAACTACTGTTCGCCTCACTAAAAGTTGGACCGCAGGTGTGCATTTCCATAGGAATAAACTTTGCTTTTCCTCTAAAGGGGATATTTCATGTCCCTTTGAGCCTCCACAATTTCACAAAATAAAACACTGTCCAAGATCATTTTGGTTTGGAAAAAATTCAAAGCAGGTGTTGAAAGGTACTGCCTGTCCTCAACATGGAAGAGCAATAGGGGTGAATGTCTGCTAAAGACAGCGGTTGGCATTTAGAAAAAATAACAAAACAAGCAACACAACTGGAATCTCTGTCTGGCAATAATGATTTATCAGGGCATATTTGTCTATTGATACCACCCTCTTTCACATAATCGAAGCTTGGGTTCAGTAGATGCTATTTGCTATTTATTTTTATTATTCCCTACAGCAGGAAGATGCTGTGAAAGGCAATCAGAGATATGTTCAGAAGGGTGGAAGGCATTCTAGACAGAACAGCCAAGCATCAAAGATAGGAAAGCCTGTAGAAAGTATAAGAAACACGAGAAATGAAGTAATTGATCATAACATTTGAGAACGTGGTCAAATATGTTAGTGACCCTGGGTACGAGAGTGGAAGAACACTGGCTCACATTGAAACACATTTTTCATGTGCATTTTTTAAAAAGGTCTCTGAATTCCATTTTCAAAGAGGAATTCCACAAACTGTTGAAGTGGCTTTATCCTCAAAGCATGTGTATACTCTACAAGGTGAGTATTGGGAAGAATAAGTCATGCCTGAAACTCAGGCATGCCTCTAAAAAATATACCAATATATGGTCATTCCTACATATAATTTGTATAACTTTAATTATAAGGCACCCCTTGAGAAGATCAGGTTGATGTTACTTAAATGAAATCATGAAGATTTGTGATTTTTTTTCTATT
Organism: Indri indri; assembly: GCA_004363605.1. Lineage (NCBI taxonomy): Eukaryota > Metazoa > Chordata > Mammalia > Primates > Indriidae > Indri > Indri indri. The sequence goes on along the minus strand of RJWJ010028761.1, from coordinate 355 downwards.
AATTATTCGTCTTCATATCCTCACTGCACTGACCCAGATTCCATACAGGAATGGCACTTATCAGAGCAAAGTCCGAGGAAAGCTCAGTGAGCAATGTGGACATTCGAGCAAATGCGTTTAATGAGAGGACAAATCAATATAATTTTTGCCAGTGTAAAATATGGAAATTTATACAATTTATACTAGTTTACCTCCTCACCTTTGAGTACTGAATTTACTTGACCTTTTACAAGAGGTTCAGAGCCCCTGGGCATCATATAATTTTATTGAAGGAAAGAATCTCCAGCCTAACCAATAATAATGATAATAATAACTCACATAAGTTGAATAACGATATGATGGAATGTGCTAATTT
>RJWJ010028760.1:0-21128 GCA_004363605.1 Indri indri | reverse complement strand
TTAGCGTTTGTATATTCCTGGTGCCTCAGAGTATCTGGCACACAGTAGATTCTTAATAAAAATAATAATAATGGTATATAGTGTTTACTCTGTGCCAGGCATTGATCTAAGAACTGTATGATTATTAAATCATGTAATGCTCCAATAACCTTGTGAGTTAGGTGCCATTGTTATGACTCCCATGTTTTACATTAAGAGACTGAGGCACAGAGAGGTTAAGTGACTTGTTCAGAGTCACACAGCAGCTAATAATCTGATCACAGTGGGACTCTAGGTAGGTGTGCTTAACCCAATACCAAATAGATTGATTCTAATTGTGTGAGTGAATGATTGGATGAGTGAATGAATCCACCATTTTGCTGGGAGAAAGGAGCTCAGAAGCAGGACAATTGGTGAGGATTAAGCACTGAGGAGTGGGGACCACGAGGGGACAGAGAAGGGGATGAAGATTCTGAGGGAGGCTTCGTGGAGCCAGGCCCCTAAACAAGGGTGGGGTCTCACTACAGGAAAGGACCCAGAGAGGTGTCCCACGGGCTGGGAGGATCTGTCGTGCCCACAGGAGCAAGGCCTGGGGCAGGAATAGCCTGGAAGAACAGAGGGACCCCAGGTTGGGACGGGGCAGTCAGAACTGCGGGGGAATGAGCGGTGTTCCAGGCTCAGAATGTCATTGCTGCATTGGTCTGAGATGTTCTTTGTCTCAGAGCCCGGGCACAGGGTCACACTGGCCTGCAGAGACAGGAGCTGAGGGCTCAGCAGCTGTAACCCTGGGCGGCAGCAGCCCTGGCCCCAGAGGCGGCACTCATACCCTGTGTGCTGACAGACCATCCTAGTTTGCCTGGATACTTCAGTTTTGGCACAGAAAATGCCACATCCTGAGGAGCCCTCCTGTCCCGGGCAAGCTGGGATAGCTGGCCACCCTACCCGCTGCCCCAGGGACGGGAGCCTCGCATCTCCCAGCCTCTCGATCTCACCAGCCAGCTCCACCCGTAGCTCAGCCCCACTGAAGGGACCATGCAGAGTCCAAGCCCCTGGGCAACAGCGCTGCGGCCCCTGGGCATCACTCACCCCTGACTCAGGCACTGTCAGCTTCCCGCCATCTCAGGGGAGAGACCAGGTCCCAGCTGCAGGGAGGAAAGAACGAGAAGGGTCTCTTGGAGTCTCTCCAATCAACTCTGGGGGCCTCCCCGGGATGCTGGCTGCAATTCAATCCAATTCAACTCAACGTCAGTGCTCTGCTAAACGCAGAGCATTTGCGGCACAGGGACAAAGGTAACTGAGCAGAGAGGGCGGCAGGGAGAGGAGGGGACGGTAAAGCGCAGGTGGAACATCTGAGCCGGCCCTTTAACAGGAGGATAGGATTCTGACCATAGGGAACGATGTTCCAGGTGGAAGAAATCACCTGTACAAAGGTGCCAGGACCACAAAAGGTGAGGCGAGACAGGTTTGCGCAGAGCCTGGGGGTGGGACAGCCAAGCACGGAGGAAGAGGCTGGGGGTCTCGCTTCTTTCTACAGGCAGCGGGGGCCCCTCACAGAGCTCTGGTCCACGCACGCACACACCCCTTCATTTTTATAATAACAAAAATATGTTCTTTGAAGAAAAATGTGAAAGCACAGAAAATTATGACGATGAAAACAAATAATCACCTTCATGCCCCTCTCACAGACCATCTTTGTTAACACTTTGGTGCATTTGCATCTACATTTATTTCTACGCAAATGGGTAATATGTAATTCTTACATGTATATGATATGTAATTGTTTTTCATACATGGGGTCATACTACTTGTCCTCTATTATTTCCTGGTTTTTAATGTGTCAATATCTTGTGGTTAGGAGGCCATGCCATTAAACGGTTCTTTTACTGTCTGTATGTTATCTTATTATGTTTACTATTATTTATTCAGCAAACTCATCCTTTATTGTTGGACACGCATGTTCCTTTTCATGTTTTCCTCTGTTATAGATAAGGCTTCTATGACCATTTGCATATTTAAATCTGTTCTTGTCTCTGGTTGTTTCTTTGGGACAGTTCTTCGGGTGGAACAGCCATGTCCCCAGTGCAGGACAGGCAGAGGCGTCGTAAGCATCGTGTTTCAGGAAGAACCTGGGGTCGCAGCGGTGACGGAGAAGGGAGGACGGGGAGCAGGGAAGTCAATGAGCGGTCTGGGTAATGAGTTAACGGGAGCTCAAGGACCGGCAGGTGGGGACGGAACGGGGAGGCCGGCGTTACTGACGAGATAGCGACCAGTTAGCAGATGCCCACCTTGTAACCAGATGGAGGCATCCCAGTGGCGGCGAAGCACTTAGGCTCTAATCACAGACCTGAGTGTGTGTTCTCACCGTGTCTCATGCCAGCCCTGTGACTTGGGTGAGTTCTTTGGCGTTCCACGAAAATGGAAACGATAATAGCCCTTCTTCCTAAGATCGTTGTGAGAATTAATTGAGAGAATGCCTGCAAAGTAGATAAAGTACATAGATAGTGCACGATAACTGTTTGTTATTACAGGAGTGTAATCATCTCTCAGCGACTTTTCCCTATTTAGAAAACTGCATGTAATTAACAACTTAAATTAGTAACACTTACCGAGCGCTTTTATCTAATCCTGATGCCTAGTTTTCATGAAGTATGGTCTAAATTTCAAACTTTATGCTAGATCGACATCCCTTCAAGATAAGTATCCTCATCTTGCAGAGGCTCAAGCCGGAACTCAGAGAAGTTAGAGCAGCTGCCTGAGATGCCCTAGCCAGCCAGGGGCTCGGTGTGGATTCCTGCCCCACATCCTGAGCCTGGATCCCACGAGCTTCTCGCTACCTCTCTGTACCTCCCTGGTGGTTTTTGTTTGTTTCTTAGGTGTTTTTGTTTTCGCTTTTGTTTTCACTGTAGCTCTCAGAGCTTACTCCTTGGCATTTAAACTTCCTGGTTAGGAACGAGGGTGGAGAGAGCAGGCGTCACTTCATCAAGATCTCTTTGTCATCAGGCTGTACAGCACCGTCATTCCCTTCACCAGCCCTGCTAACCACACTCCACTGCAATGGCTCAGAGCCCTTCGCACGCAGGAAGGCCCCATCCCCCTGCTAGGGAAGAGAGGGCAAGTTGCACAATTCATCTGAGTTCACGAGCGTGTTGCCAACCACGCCAGGAGGAGAACATGCAAGTTTGGCCTTGGAGGACCCTTGGCTGACTCCCTGTTGCGAGGGAGGTGGGCCTCCATGCTAACCGAGACAGTGCAGATAGCCCAGCTGTGCTCAGAAAGCAGCTCGAAAGAGCCAACAGCATCTATTAATTATACTTGACTGGGGTGGTCAGGGGTGTGGTTGGAGTTTTCAGCTATTTATGCAAAGGGAGGCTACAGGGCACCCTGTGCTTATACCATTTCCAAAACACACACAGCCAACCAGCACTTCTCACAGTCTGGGTGGTCTCCCACGTGGGTCCTGCTAGCCCGGAATGGTCTATTTCCCCCTTGGGGTAAAACATAGGCCCCTTCCCGTAAGGTCTGGAAGACACCTACCCGATCTTCACCTTTCAATCCTGTAATCTTCGTCATCAGCCTTTCGTTTTTTTCTAGGGCTCTGACTCAAAGAATCTTCAGATGTGACCTCATCGTGTTATCACAACAGCTCTGTGAGGTTGGAAGAGCTGGGGATATTTGCCAGTGGATTGAAGATGGTTGGTCTAAGGCTCTGGGAAGTAAAGTGTCCTCCCCGTGGTTGAACCAGGGTCCCTGATCTAGCACTGCGTCTGGAATGAGAAAGACAAATGTTCCCACCCAAGGCCCTCCGCTGTAGGCTGTGGCATGCATGCATCTGGGCCAGCTGGGGGTGCAGGGAGGCGATAGTCTCCCAGCTCTTTCTCCCTGGCCTCTGCGGGACATCTGGGGGCTCCTGCAAGCTAGCCTGCCGGTCTTGTGTGCTGTTGGCGCCTGCTGCCAGTGCCCACTGCTGGGCAGAGATTTCAACATGGAAGATCTTAGGAAGTCCAGGGTGCCTGGGAGCATGTAGGAGGACCTGCGTCCACCTTGCTCTGCTCAGTGCCTCCTGAGTTCCCAGATGCAAAGCTGAGGGGTCTTCTGCCTGCATAGCCAGGTGAGGGGTCCACCCTGGCCCCAGCAGCCCAGCACCTGCTCCTTTGCTCAGCTGCTCCTGGGCCTGGGCGGAGCTTGGCTGCTAGAACTGACGTGAAGCAGCCCCGGGATTCACTGCCCTAGACTGGAAAGTGCAGGCGGGCAGGGCCTGCGTTTGCTTATGGTCCTCAGGCCAGCGGCCGGCACATGGTGGGTGGGTGCTCTGTAAAGACTTGCGGAATGAGTGGACGTGAGGTTGTGCATGTGTGTGTGTGTACTGTACTGTGCTGTGCTGTGTCAGGGGCTTCTTTGCTCCCAGGGCAAGTGCCTTCTGTGTGTGGGTGGACGTGGGCTGGGCTCCTGGGAGCTCCTGGCACACTTCAAATGAGTGGGGCCTGGGAGAAAGCAGGCAGGTGTGCCGTCAGGCAGAACGCACTGAGAGGACTCCCAGGTGGCTCTCGGCAGGAATGCTGGCAGGAGGCGGCCCTTCTGGGCTCTCATTCAGGCTGGGCCATTACCCAGCTCTGTGACCTTGGGCAAGGCCCTCCTTGTTGGGCCTCATTGTCCTCACTTGTGAAACAAAGGAGTCGAAGTGGATCAGTAGGTTCCAAACCCAGCCGGTGGTCAGAATCTCCTGGCGCTTGTGAAAAGAGCAGACCCCTGGAACCCTGGCGCTGCCTGCAACCCACTGATTCTGAACCTCGGGAGCTGCGGCCCAGGAATCCGTATTCTGAATAAGTTCCCATAGTGATTCAGAAGCGGCCAGCCCCAGGGGATGATGCTCAGTGATCCCTGACAGTGACATTCATCAAGAGCTCAGGGAACAGAAAAATTGAGGCTGCTGTCCTGGCCCTAGGCTTTAGGTCCAGGTGCTTGGGGGAGATTTATTGAATGGAGAGCCTACTGCGCCAAATGGTGTTACACACACACACACACACACACACACGCCCTGCAAGCTCACACGCGTCCACTTCGCCTCACGTGCCAGGGTCCTGGGGAGCGCCATCTGGCAACAAGAGCAACCTCGTTCCCCGTTTCCTGTCCATATCAAAATGTTTCCCGGAGAAGGGAGCCCCCAGGGGCAATTGGCTTTTGGCCACACGCTTACTGGTCTGGGCCTTGGTTTTCATAAATGTAGAATAGGAACTATCATCCTCCCTCCCTGCAGGAATGCTATGTAAATCACTAAGGTCCAAACACAACACGAGTGAGCGTGTTGTACAAAGCAAACCGGCTGCATGCAGGTAGAGTACTGTTATTTATTTATTTATTAGTATTTTTTAAATTTCAGAATATTATGGGGGTATAAACATTTTGGTTACATGTGATGCCTTTGCTTTGCCCAAGCCAGAGCTACAAGTGTGTCCTTCCCCCATACAGTGCACTCCGCACCCATTAGTTGTTAGTTTACCCGCCACCCCCTCCCACCTGACCGGCACCCGATGATATTACTTCCATGTGAGCACCTTAGTGTTGGTCGGTTAGTACCAATTGATGGTGAGTACATGTGGTGGTTGTTTTTCCATTCTTGTGACACTTCACTTAGAAGGATGGGCTCCAGCTGTATCCAGGATAATATAAGAGGTCCTAGATCACCACTGTTTTTTGTGGTTGAATAGTACTCCATGGTATACATATACTACATTTTATTAATCCACTTGTGTATTGACGGGCACTTGGGTTGTTTCCACATTTTTTCAATAGTGAATTTTGCTGCCATAAACATTCGAGGGCAGATGTCTTTATTATAGAATGTCTTTTTTTCTTTTGGGTAGATGACTAGTGGTGGGATTGCTGGATCAAATGGTATTTTTAGTTCTTTGGGATATCTCCAAATTACTTTCCGCAGGGGTTGTGCTAATTTGCAGTCCCACCAGCAGTGTAAGAGTGTTCCTATCTCTCCACATCCATGCCAGCATTTGTTGTTTTGGGACTTTTTGATAAAGGCCATTCTCACTGGAGTTAGGTGATATCTCATTGTGGTTTTGATTTGCATTTCCCTAATGATTAGAGATGTTGAGCACTTTTTTTTATATGTTTGCTGGCCATTATTCTGTCTTCTTTTGAAAAGTTTTGGTACATGTCTTTTGCCCACTTTTTGATGGGGTTGTTTGATTTTTTTTCTTGTTAATTTTCTTAAGTTCTATATGGATTCTTGTTATTAGCCCTTTATCGGGTATGTAGCATGCAAATATTTTCTCCCATTCTGTAGGCTGTCTATTCACTCTAATGATAGTTTCCTTGGCTGTGCAGAAGCTTTTTAATTTGATCAGGTCCCATTTATTTGTTTTTGTTGTTGCTGTGATTGCCTTTGGGGTCTTCTTCATAAATTCTTTGCCTAGGCTGATGTCTATAAGAGTTTTCACATTTTCTTCTAGAATTCTTAGGTTCAAGTCTGTTATCCATCGTGAGTTGATTTTTGTGAGAGGCAAGTGGTGGGGATCCACTTTCAATCTTCTGCATGTGGTTATCTAGTCTTCCTAGCACCATTTATTGAATGGCAATTCTTTTCCCCAGTGTATATTTTTGTCTGCTTCGTGAAAGATTAGATAACAATATGAGGATGGTTTTATATCTGGGTTCTCAGTCCTGTTGCAAAGGTCTATATCTCTTTTCTTGTGCCAGTACCATGCTGTTTTGGTTACTATAGGCTTGTAGTAAAGCTTGAAGTCTGGTAGACTGATACCTCCCAATTTGTTCTTTTTGCTTAAGATTGCTTTGGCTGTACGAGGTCTTCTCTGGTTCGATACAAAACATGGAATTATTTTTTCTAGATCTGTAAAGAATAATGATGGAATTTTAATAGGGATTGCATTAATTCCGTAGATCACTTTAGATAGTATGGACATTTTTAACAATATTGATTTTGCCAATCCATGAGCATGGTAGTGTTTTCCATCTGTTTACATTTTCTACAATTTCTTTCTCAGTGTTTTGTAGTTCTCCCTATATAGGTCTTTCACTTCCTTCATTAAATGTATTCCTAAATATTTCATTTTCTTTGATGCTATTGTGAAAGGTGTTACATCTTTGATTTGATTTTCAGCTTGACAGTTATTGGCATATATGTATGCTACTGATTTGTGTGCGATCATTTTGTATCCTGAGACTTTACTGAATTCATTTATCAATTCCAGGAGTCTCTTGGTTGAATCTTTGGGATTTTTTAGATATAATATCATATCATCAGCAAAGAGTGAGCGGTTGACCTCTTTTGCCCCCATTTGAACACCCTTAATTCCCCTCTCTTGTTTGATTGCTCTGGCAATGACTTCCAGCACTATGTTCAAAAGAAGTGGAGATAGTGGGCAACCTTGTCTGGTTCCAGTTCTAAGTGGGAATGCTTTCAATTTTTCCCCATTCAGTGGGAAAAATTGGCTGTGGGTTTATTGTATATGGCTTTAATAATTTTAAGGTGTGACCCATCTATGCCTATTTTGTTAAGAGTTTTTATCACAAAAGTGTGCTGGATTTTGTCAAACGCTTTTTCTGCATCTATTGAGAGAATCATATGGTCTTTCTTCTTGCTTTCATTTATGTGGTGAATTGCATTTATAGATTTGCGTATATTGAACCATCCTTGCATCTCCGGGATAAAGCCCGCCTGGTCATGATGAATTATTTTTTTGATGTGCTGTTGAATTCAGTTTGCTAAGATTTTGTTGAGAGTGTTTGCATCTATCTTCATGAGGGATATTAGCCTGTAGTTTTCTTTTTTTGTTGTGTCTTTTCTTGGCTTTGGTATCAAGGTGACACTGGCTTTGTGGAAAGAGTTGCGGAGGACACCATCCTTCTCAATGTTGTGGAATAATTTCTGCAGTATAGGTATGAGTTCTTCTTTGTAAGTTTGGTAAAATTCAGGTGTGAACCCATCGGGCCCAGGACTGTTTTTGTTGGAAGATTTTTAATTATTGCTTCAATGTCTGTGCTTGATATTGGTCTGTTCAGGAATTCTATTTCTTCCTGATTGAGACTAACACGCAGGTAGAGTACTGTTGATTTCCTTAGGCTGCTCCCTGTGGTGGTGGCCCTCTCTGCTCTGGTCTTTCCTGTGGAGTTCCACACTCTCCTTGAACCTCTGTTCCTGCCTTTACCTAGTTAGTTCCTGCTGCTCCTTTGAGACTCTCTTCTGGAGTCATGGTGGCAGGCAGACTCTCAGAAGCCCCTGCCCCCATGAGCTCTGCCCCCTGGAATTCACACCTTTGTATTAATATAATCCCTTCCCCTTGAGAGTGCACTGCCCTTGTGACTTGCTTCTAATAGGATGGGATGGGACATCACTCCTGTGATTAGGCTATACAAGATTGTGATTTCTATCTTGCTCATTCTGACTCTCTCCCTTCCTCATTTTGGTGAAGCAAACTGCTGTGTTGGAAAGGCCCACCTGGCAAGGAACTGAGGGTGACCTCTGGCCAAAGCCCATGAGAAACTGAATCCTACCAACAACTATTTGAGCTTGGAAGCAGATCCTTCCTCAGTTTCACCTTCAGATGAGACCCCATCCTGGCTGATACCTTGACTGCAACGTTGTGAGGGACCCTGGAGCAGAGGACCCAGCTAAGCCATGCTTGGATTCCTGACCCATAAAAACTGTCAGACCAAAATGTGTGTTGTTTTATGCCACTAAGTTTGTGATAATTTGTTACACAGCCATAGATGATAATTAATATAGACACCTTCTCAAGAAAGGCTTCCTAGGGTTCTCTTCCTACCCCCAGTCAGAGACAAATGCCCCTCCTCTGCTCACATCCTTCATAGCCCTTCACACACTCCGAATGGTATAACCTTGGTTTACTTGTTTGTCTCCCTTTCTAGGTAGGGACTATGTTCTGTTCACCTTTTATCTCTGGTGCCTGGCCCTGTGCCTGGCACACAGTAAGAGTTCAGTAAGTGTTTGCTGAGTGACTGAGATTCTAGAATCTCCATCCCTCTTTACCTCCCCACCTCTCCCCAGATCTGGCAGTTTGCCTTCTCAGAAAGTGGGGACAGGTTGCCCTGAGATTGCTGATTACTAGAAGACACCAGAGTGCCCTGGGCTGGGGGAATGATCCAGACTGGCACAGAGAAGATGCCCAGGGCTCAGTCTAGTGGTCTTGGAGGCCGCATGCGTCACCCAGAGGCTCAGAGCTGGGAGGAGGAAGAGCTGGGCCCTGCTGTCTCCCACGTGGGCGATGCACCTCCTCTGGCTGGCCTGCTTAGCACAGGGCATCCTACTTTCCTACCTCGGGACACCCTGGAAGTTTCCAGGCTGGAATGATGTCCTTGGCTGATTAAAAGGGCTATCCATGGCAGGGCAGATGAGCTCCTTGAAAAGGAAATTCTCCCACCCGACATAGCAAAAGAGCTCCTTCCTGAGGGAGCTGGGCTGGCCACATGTTCTCTGTTCTGTCAGGCAAGGAGGGTGTGTTGGTTTCCTCTGGCTGCTGTAAGAAATTACCACACACTTGGTGGCTTCAAACAACAGAAATTTCTTTTCTCGCATTTCTGGAGGCCAGAGGTGTGGAATCAGCACTGCTGGGCTGGAATCGGGGTGTTGGCAGGGCATGGTCTTTCAGGAGGCTCTGGGTGAAAGTAGGTTTCTCGCCTCTTCCAGCTTCTGGTGGTTGCAGGTGCCCCTGGCTTGTGAAACAGCTCTTTTCATCTCTGCCTCTGTGGTCACATTGCTTTCTCTTCTGTCCGTAATCTCCATGTGCCCTCTTCTTACACAGATACCTGTGATAACATGGACAGCCCAGCTGGATCGTCCAAAATATTAATAATCTCACCGTTTCAAGATCCTTAATGCAATCCCATTTGCAAAGTCTTTGTCATGTAAGTAATATCCACAGATTCCAGGGACTAGAAAGTGGACGTCCCAGGGGTCATTATTAAGCTACCCCTATGGGTGTGGCCAGAAGGGGAGAAACGGTGGCACCGAGCAGCACAAGCTCGTTATTTTCATCTGGAAATTGAAGCCTGGCGTCTGAACTCCCAGACCAACTTCTCTGCCACATACTGATGTCCCCAACTGAGAAGAGGCCCAGGACAGACAGGGCCAGCTCCACCTTTGCCCATTTTGGTATCTAGAGCCCAGCCTGCCTTGTCATGGATCCCCTGGCTGCTCTGTCCTGCCCCTTCCTTTCTGCTGGCGCCTGCGTGGGAGGCCCTGGCTGCGTGACAGGGGAGTCTGGCCTCGGAGCAAGGACTCTTCTTTCTCTCTCCCTGAGAGATGCATCTTTTCCCAGCACAAGCTTGGTAGCCCCACTGTGGGGGAGGCTGTAAATCCCCCCGGCCCACAGGAAACAGCTGGGCCTGGGCATGTACTGTGGACTTAACCCTTTCCAGGCCTGCATACCCCTCCCTGAGCCTGAGGTGGGAAGCGGGTGGCGGCTCATGGGTCCAAGCAGAGCTTCTGCTAGTGTGTGTGATGCTGGCAAATGGCCCCAGTATTGTTTACTGAGAGGACTTAAGACTGCCCACCCTGCCAGCAGCCAGGAAGGGCTGGGTCTGGTTAACCCCTGGTGTGGCTGGCCTGGACCACGGCAGGAAGGGTGTTGCCTGGGCCACGTGAGCCTTCTCTTCAGCCATCACTAGCATCTAAAAGGCTTTGTTCAGAACTAGACTATGTCAGGCCCTGGGATGAACCCTGGACCTGCTGGAAATCCGCACACTGGCCCCAGGGTGGGGCTGCTGAGATCCGGCTGTTTACTTAGCACTCTCCTCGCTGGTCTGTAAGTGTCTGGGGAGCAGGGAGCTGTTTATCTTTGGTGGATGATAAATTCTCTGTAAATGACCTGAGTGATGCTGAAAGTTTCCAGCTCTCCAAATCATTCTCCCTTCTACCTCGTCTGACATCATATCTACTTGGGAAAGTTATATTGGTTCCAAGGGTGTGAAAATGCTTAGTGAAGTTAGGACATTACACACCTCAGGGATAATTATTATTATGGTCTCCAAGAAGCTGGAAGAGGCCACTCTTCTCTCCAGGCGGGTGGGAAGGCCATCCATTACCATGTTGATAATTGTAATAATTTCTCTGCTCTGTGGCCTGGTAATAAATTTTTATGGAGTTTTCATAACCACTATCTTATTTGATCTTCCCCACCACCTGCAGTGGAGATGATCCCTTCTCACTTTGTGGATAAAGAAATTGAGAATCTAGAGAGGTTTGGTATGTAACTCGCTCAAAATCGCACAGTCTGTCTGGTGCGAGAGCTGGGATCAGGACCCAGGGGCGTGGGGTGGGAGAATGGTCCCCAGTGGAGCTGCAAGAAGATATTGAAGGTGACATAGAAAAAGCATGGCCAACAGGAGGGAAGGGGGACAAAAATTGGAATATGGGGCCCAGAGTAAAGGCTTGGGAGTTGTAAATCCTCATCCGGAATGATGGGGTGGTGGCTAGTCAATATTAGCATTTTGTTGAATGCTAATCGTGGGCCAGTACTCTGCTAAGTGCATCATATGAATTACTAAATACTAGTTTCACGAAGACAGCAAAGGGACCAGGATGGGGATTGTAAAGATAGAGGATGGGAATTGACCTTTTTTCGAAGTGACAAGGGGCAGGAGGCAGGGACAGAGCCACCTGGATTAACAACAGTGCTTGGTAGCCCAGAAAGCTGCAGAACAAATCCTGGTCATTGTGGGTTGGGGGCAGGTTTCAAAACCTACAGTCACAGCACTCTAGGAGGTGGGATGGGGCATGAGCCTGGTCACTCTGGCCTGGCCCTGATGGGTCATGATCTGCCCCTCCTCCAAGCCACAAGAGAAAGACAGTAGTCCCAGAGAGCCTCCTTGGGACAGGACAGCCCGTGCCAGGCTGCCAAGCAGGACAAGGGGCCCTTGTGCAGGCCTGGGCTTCAGATCCTGCTCCACCCTCCCTGGCCTTGGGGGGTGGTCGGAAGTTCAGATCCTGGGGTGGGAGGGAGGCTGGGAGCTCCTACTACAGGGCCAGTGCTGGGGTGGGGTCACCTGGAGGTCTCCAGGGAGCCAGGGCTGGGACTGGGTAGCAAGTTCCGGCTTTCTGGAGTCTGGGGGAGGCAGGGGATTGGCTGCCCAGGGCAGCTTCTGGTAAGCGTGAGGAGTGGCCTCCTTTGAACAGAAAGGAACAGGGAGATGCTGAAGTCTCCAGATCTTTCTCTTTTTATCCTTGCAACAACCCTGTGGGGTATAAAAGCAAAGGCTGATCACTCCCATTCCACAGATGAGAAAACAGGTTCCAGGAGATGGAAGGCTTTCCTTGAGGCCACCCAGGGAGTAAGAGGACGCTCCAGGACACACAGCAGCCCTGGGAGTGGGCGAGGAGTTGTGCAGCGGGAGGTTTATTCAAGGCCATGCGGATGCAGAGGCGGAGGCCACCTGGGAGTGGGAGCGGGGGTCCCACCTGCCGAGGGTCAGGCCCTACAGCCAGTTCTCCAGCAGAGCCTCCTCCCATCTCTCCACCTTTTCCCTCCTCTGCGGCTGCCTCGCCAACCCCCACGCCGCCGCGGTAGGCCTGGGGAGCCCGGGCCGAGCCGCGACATTCCAGGGAAGGGAGGTGTGGCCTCGGCTGGAAGCTGGATCAGGGAGGCCCAGCGGCCCAGCCGGACGGCCTGAATCTACTCAGCTTTTCCTTGAAATTCCACACACCCTGGGCGTTTGGCAGGAGCCCGGAATGCGCTTCATCTGAACAATTTGTCTTTCATGGTGCATTTGCATCAATTACCCCATTGTTCCGTCCGCCTTTCCTGGACCACTCGGGCTGGCCGCGTTCCTCTCCCCGTGCGTGCCGCGAGCGGGAGGGCGGGCGCGCCCCCTGGTGGCCGATCTGCACATACCCACCCGGGTGTCCCAGCCGAGCATCTAATGCAGCCGTCTTGATTGGATCTCCCCGGGTCACGCATCCCGGCTCCCCAGCCCCCATCCTGTTCCCAGGGGCCCTGGGTGGAGTGGAAGAGAAAGATTATGGGAGGCGAGAAGGCACAACACAGGCAGGTAAGGCTCTTCATAAAAGAAGGGGTGCTGTTGTGAAAAATTCAACAGCCCTGAACCGCCCCAACAGCTTTGTGGCCTCTACCTACGCTCCCAGGCTTATCTCCTCCTGCCTGTCCGCAGCCTCGTCCTTGGCACCCTGGCAAGAGCAACCTGCTTGTAGTCCCCACGCCCCATGCTTTTTTTCATGCCATCGTGCCGTTGCCAGTCTGTTCCTTGGGTCTGTAATGCCCTGTCTCCTTGGTTGCCTGGAACTCCTACACTGCCTACAAAACCCAGCTCAGGGGTGTGCCCTCCGTGAAGCCCCTCTGGAGTCCCGTGTGAGCTAGTTCATCACTACCTTCCCAGTAGGACAATAAAACTCATATGTTACTGTGTGTATTATAAGCGTTTGGGGAGGTTTTTATATATTCTTGTGGGCAACAGAGCAGGAGAAGCAGGCTTCCCTTCTGTCTGGATTTTAGTCAGAATCGTGAGAAATTCACATTTATCAAGGCAGAGGGAGAGAATAACAGGGAGGGTACAGCAACAGTCCGGGCTGAACCCCCTCAATTGTTTTGAGGTGATTGTACCTGGAGGTGACGGCGCATATTGTTTCATACAGGCTGTGAAACTCTTGGCTCCCCGGGAACCTCAATATCCTTAGGTAGTGGGAACCGCGGTGGGACTTTCTTCTTGCCTTGGCCCACAAGGATCCAGGCACCGCCGCTCGCTCCCTGCTCCGCAGCGCCCTCTAGTGTCACAGCCTCTTCCTCGCGCCCCATCCTCAGCGTCACCCCTGGCCGTGCCCGGAGAGGAGCAGGGGCCCCCACGGGTGTCCCTTCCCTGGTAAAGGATCTCTAAGTCCTTGGAGAGAGTCGTGTACACACCACTGGTTCGGGCACTCCCCCCGACGGGTGTCCCTGAGTGGGTTCCAGAGGCTCTCTGAACCCCCCGGAATCGGAGTGTGTGAATCCTTACGGATTTCAAACGTTTTCAAAGAAAGTTCAACCCCCCTCCAAGAACCATATACCCACTTAGATCTTCAAGAGAATTCCTGGACCGTGGGGAGAACTCACTTTAGGGAAGACACATTTTCCAAGCTCCTCCGTTGGGGTTACTGTAACTGCATCGCAAAATGCTTCTATTAGATACTTTGTATTTGTTGCTCTCCAAGCTTTAGCCCTGGAATGGACCCAGACTCCTGGTGAACAAGGAGCGCAGGGAAGGTTCGGGGTGATGAACAAGGGCCGGGACTGGGGACACTTTTGATTGTCTGTCGCCTGGGTTGGGGGAGGGGGAGAGGTCCCGGTGGGGACAGAACATTCACACATGATCAGGCGCTCAGGTTTTCACACACAGGCAGTCCCACATACATAGTGGTTCACAAACAGGTCACCCACATATTCTCTTGCTGTGTCTCTCTGTCTCTCTTTGTCTTTCTCTCTCTGTTTCCCTGTCTCTGTCTCTCTCACTCTTATACATACCCCTGCCCCCGACAGGTGCCCACCCATGCTCCCGCTGGTGGCAAGAAGAAGTTCATCTCTTCCTCCCAGGAGTAGAAATTCGGCTCCTAGGGTAGGTCTGTCAATGCCGGGGTTTCCTCGCACAGACACACAGGGAGAAGGACTGAAACAAAAATCACAGTTTTGCAATCAAACTGTTTCATGCAGTACCTTAGGGACATTTTATGAAACCACAAAATCCTCAGTGCTCACTAGGCATGCATGGCCAATCGCACACTCAGTAACTTGAATATTAAAAATGTCTTGATTGATTACTGTTACTAGGACAGAATTAAAAATCATACTTTATTTTTCTTCATTATTTCATCTTTTTACTTTATTTTATAGATGGTACTGTGAATCAGGATAATACTCTATTAAAAGCGTAGAATGTTGGTTCTCAAACTTTTTGGGCTCAGGGCCCCATTATAACCTTTACTGAGGACCCCAAAGACCTGGAAGGTCAATTACGTCAATATTTTCCACATCAGAACTAAAACTGAGAAATTTAAAAATATTTATTAATTTAATAATTATAAGTCCATCTTACATGTTAACTTAATATATTATGTTATAAATAAACAAATAAAATAAAATATTATTTATTATAAATAAAATATATTTATTTTGTATTTTATATTATAAATTGCTTTATAATAAAATTGCAAAGCAAAAAGACCTAGTGAAAAGAGTAGCATTGTTTTGCATTTTTACAAATCCTTTTAATGTCTGACTTCATAGAAGACAGCTGTATTCTTGTATCTGCTTCTGCATTCAATCTGTTGCAATGTTTTGGTTGAAATATATGAAAGTATCCAGCCTTACACAGGTACGTAGTCATAAATGAGAGAAGTATTTTAATAGAGTTTTTAGAGAATTGTGGATATTCTTCTTGGGTACTACATCAAAACTCAACAAGTGGGAGTTTCTTGAAGCTTAGCTGCAATGTACAATCCGAAACCTATCAGTGACGTTTTCGTACCGTTACATTAAATTCCATTGGTTTATCTTGCACTTCGAGTGGATCTTTCACCCTTGCATGATTTCATAACATTAGCAATTGGTTTTGGAAGACATTGACATTGTGGGTTATGCCGATCTTCCAACTGTTGACACATTTCATACGGTGTATAATGATTCAAAAATCACATCCTTTAATATCACCACTGACCTTATCAGAAAAGTCTCTACATATTTGGGAACCTGTCACGCTCACAATGGCAGATAGAACTTTTTCTGAGATATCAAATTCTCGCTTGAAAGCTTAAATTTTATAATTGGCAACAAATACTTTCATCTGTTTTTCTTGAAAAACAAAGTCACAGGCTTACTTTGTTCATTTTTAATAAGATAGCTGCCAATATTCAAGTCTGACTAACAATAGTTTTTCTTTTTTTAAATTTCAGAATATTACGGGGATACACACATTTTGGTTACATAATTTGCTTTTGTACAGTTTGAGTCAGAGTTATATGAGCGCCCTCCTCCCAGAGAGCGTGCATTGTACCGGTTAGGTGTGAATTCACCCATCCCCTCCTCCGCCTCCCATAACAATAGTTTTTCAATCAGTTGTTTTTTCAAGTAAAAATGACATTCCATGATGGAAGAAAGCTAGAAATGCTGTATTCTGTCATACCTTGGTATATAGCAGAACTGCTCTGTGTATGCTAAACCACATTTGATTTAATACAATTAACCTTTTTTTCCTTCTTCATCAAGGACACTCCTAAGTAAACTGGATTTTTTTCCCCGCGAAGAGTGCAGGGCAGGAAAAAATAAGGCACCAGCAGTTTCACCCACCATTGCTTTTCACCATGAGCACAAATGCCAACCCGATGCAATAGACAAATATGTACTCCCAGGAGCAGGTGGCCGCACTTTGAGAAGCGTTAGCGTAGGCAAGCACAGGGTGGTCCCTGATGGAGAGGAGATGGGTCCGCCTTACGAGGCCTGAGGCCAGCTCCATCTCCCGCTTTGGCTGGGAGAATTAATCTCACCCCCAGCCCCCGAGCCCCCTATTTGGTTTCCTACCCCTGCTCCGGCAGTTACCACTCCGAGTGCAGCTATGCGTCTACGCACCTGTTTCCCGCCGGACCAACCGTGAGCACCTGGAGGGCAGGGCTGGGTGTTGTCAGTTCTCCTGGAGCCGAGCCCTCTGACAAGGGGGGAAGGATGAGCAATGTGGCTGGAAGGTGCCTGTGGAGGGCAGCGAAGGGGTTCCTCTCTTTCTTGCACGGACCAGAGTGCAGCAGCTTCCCCTCCCCTCTGCCCCGGCAGGAAAAGGGTGTGAGCCCGGGAAGCCCTCCCCGCAGAAGGAGGTTCAGTCCAGCCTCGGAGCTTGGAGCGGTTCTCCCATCTGGCTGGGGTCTGGAAGGAGCTTCACCAGACCCGCTGACCGAGAAGGCCCCTCCCCGGTCAGTTCCTCCCCAAGCCTCCTGCAAAACCGCAGTGACGAGGGGCAGGAGTGGGCGTGGGTGAGGGAAGCGGGCTGGGGTCTGTGGAGGTGAGGGTTTTGGAGAAGAATGGCAGGGGAGTGGGCAGGGAGGCCGGGTCGCCATTTGTCTGTGTCGGTGCCTGTCCCCCGCCCCCCACGCTCCTGGCCCCACCTGGGAAGGGGGGGGTGGTCTTAGTTCATGGCGACCTTCCAGGGGCTAAGTTTAACATCAGCAAAGGCCCCGCTGCCCGGCTGTTGTTTCTGAGCACATTGTTGGAGGGGAGAGCTGTTTATCACCTACATCCAAGGTCAGTGAGTGGCTGTGCCTTTGCGCGACATGGAGAACAGAAGGGGAAGCCGGGCGGGGAGGCGGGGCGGGGAGGCCGGGGTCAGGTCGGGCCCATGAGTGAGGAGGGGCTCACGGACACCTGAGCCAGGGTGCTGACCAGGCAGCTGTGCACACCAGCAGGCCCAGGCAGGAGACGTAGCTTTGGCGCCAGGGGAGGACGGCAGGCTGGGATGCTGTCCCCACTGACTCGCTCTCGCCTCTTAGTGCTGGAACTAAGTTCCTCCCTCTGACCAAGAAGCAAATGATCCCTGTTCCTCGCCGCCTGCTGTGTGGGAAGGAGTCGCGAGAGCCGTGAGAGGGATGAGGAAAGGCAAGGGGCTGTGTCCGGGTGCCCAAGACCACCGCGAGGCCTGCACAGGGCAGGGGACAGGGTGTGAGGTTCACAACTGTATCCCCAGGGCCTGGGTGGTGCCTGGGACACGGGGGCCTCCCCAGGTGCACACGAATGAGTACATGAATGACTGGCTAGTGGGGTGCTTGGGGGCGCTCCTGAGTCTCTGGGTCTGGAGCCCGGTGGGGTGGGCAGATCGGCGAATGGGCCAGGGCCAGGGCAGCAAGCGGCCGGCTGCGTGGGCCCAACTCGAGGGTGAGCACAGGCTGAGGTCCGGCCTTTTGCCTGAAGTGCTGTGTCTGCCCAGAAGGGGCCTATAAGTGGTTCTTAAAGTGTGGTCCCCAGACCAGCAGCACCTGCGAACTTGTTAGAAATGCAAATTTCTGGTCTGCGGCCCAGACCTGCTGAATCAGAAACTCTGGGGATTGGGCTCAGAGTCTGTGTTTCAACGTGCCCTCCCGGGGCTCTGATGCACCACAGTTTGAAACCACTGGGCCAGCCGGGCGCGTTCTGCTGCGCATGACGCTGAGTCCTGTGGGGACACAGAGCAGCACCCCATCACCTGCCCCTGGAGACAGCGTCTCAGAGGGAAGGTAGGACTGTGCACCCGAAAGACAGGTGTTGCCGAGGGTGCACTGGGCGGGGGCCGAGGGTAGGGTGAGGTGGGACTGGGAGAGAGGCGCGGAGCCCTGTCTCCTGGTTCCCAGGCTTGCTAATTGCTCACATGCCAGCTTGGAAAGAGTTTATTTCTAGGGTGGGGGTCCACACCCAATTTGCTAGCTCACTCTCCACCTCTGTCCTCCATATCACCTGCTTCTGGGCCACACGGGGTCAGTCCCAGACCCCACCTGCTTATTCTGGGGATTTCTGGAGAGGCAGCCTGTTTCGCAGGGACCTGCCAAGGCACTGCTGGCCCCAGGCTGAAGGCACGAGGGCTCAGTGGCAGCACAGAGAGCCTGGGGTGGGAGAGGGGCTGGTCTTGGGTTCCCCTTCCCCACTGAGCTGATGGTGTGCAGGGGGTGGGGGGGTGGGAGGAGTCAGCGGGGAGGGGAGGGGAGTGGGGGGAGCAGAGGGAGTGTGAGAAATGCAAATACAGAGCCCCACCCACCCAGCACTGGAACCTGCTGAGACTCACCAGCCTCACGCTGCTCTTTCCTCCTTGGCTTCCCCACCCCGGCCTCCCTGCAGGGGGAGAAGAAGGGCCTCCTCCTCACAGTGCCTCGGTGCTGAAAACGGTGGCCGATCCCATGTGCTGCTACACAGCCAAACCTCTCACAGTGAGGCACATTCAGAATTAGTAATTCAAAGCATGTTAGCATTTTTAATGTCGGAATGAATTAGATGGAGCTTTGGGCTCCAAGGCTGGTCCGTTCCAAATTCCCGGTGGAAACCACAGTGCCGGCTGAGGACGAGAACATTCAAGTAGTGACGATGGCCCCTGTTTATAGAACACCTGCTATGTGCCAGACACAGGGCTGGTTACAGAGCACGGACTTTGGCACCTGCGACCTGGGCACAGCTCTCACTGAGCCCTTCCTTGCTACGGGGCCTTCAGCGAGTGGCCTAACTACGCGAGTCCCTGTGTCCTCACGGGTAAGACGGGGTTAATAACTGCCCACCTCAGCTGGTGCTGCGAGGCTTCCACGGAGGGTGAACTGAGAACTAACTTTTGTTCAGCATTTGCCTGGTGCCGGACGTTTGCAAGACCCCTTATACGCAGCACCTCACTGAGGGCCACGGCAGCCCTCTGCCACTCTTTCATCCCCATTTTACAGATGAGGAAGTGGAGGCTGGAAGGGCAATTGCTTTATGGAACTAGCGAATGTTCCTCGTGAGTGGCAGAGCTGTCTGCTTCTAAGCTGTGTGTCGACCCACTGTGCCATGCTGTGTCTCTAACGCCACAGGCCTTTGGTGAGACTGATTTGTGGCAGAAAATTTGAGGGTGACCACCTTTCGGATCCTTTGTTCCTTCTGCTCTAGTCTGCTCGGGCCCCGGCCCCGCCCTCCTCAGAACTCCGCAAAGGACACCTGGCCCGGAACAACTGGGGCTTGAGGTGGGAGTTGGGGGAGACGTGGGGAGGGGCTGGGGGCTGGCGTCACCGAGGGTGGCACCTGACGGGGTGGGGGGGCCTGTGCTGGGAGGGGCTGCTGGGCTGCACCTGTCACTTGCTAATTTGGGCTCCTCTGTTTCCCAACCATGCCAGGGCAGCCAGGGCTGACAGGTGTCGGCCACTGAGGTGACGGGCCTTACAAGGCTTAGCTCCTCTGGCCGGACACTTCTTTCCCTCACCCTGTGGCCTCCCAAGCCCTGGGAGGGACAAGGGTGACGCTGGACGCCAGTGAGAACAGGGGCTGGAAATCCCTCCAGGCCTCCTTCCCCCTCCGTCCTGGCCGCGCAGCTGCCTCGCCAGGTGTGGCCACTCTCGCGTGTGTTCCTTCTCCCCCGGCAGTCCTCCCATCTGAGAGGGCGCCGACCTCGCACTTTGCATGCTGTGTGCAAAATGGATTAAAAGAGAGCAAGTGGCCACTTCAGTAAACCTAAGAAGAGAAGAGAATAGAGAGCAAGGTGAAGATTCTAGCAGATGAGGCCAGGGCCGCCCAGTGCAGCTGTGTGGATTGTGCATCTCATGGGAACACCTGACCATGCCAGGAGAGAGCGGGCCTGAGGTGCATCCCACACTTGGCTGGAGAAGCCATTGACCTGTGGGGCCGCGCCCGCCTGGAGGGGGCGCTGTTGTCCACGTCACACAAAGGGCACCTAAGGGCCACTGGAGTCTCCAAAGGGGTTAAAGGGAGGCACAAGGATTACTGAGCTTTAAAAGGAGGGATGGTGCTAGGAGTAGAATCGGGCTAAAGCTAAGGTTAGGGATTTATCTCTGCTTTAGGGGCGGTGTCCCGGAAGCCCTGGGCTGGGAGCTGGGAGACCTGACCCACTCACCATGTGGCTTCTCCTCTTGGGGCCTTGGTTTCCTCAGGGACACACTGATTGGACTCGACGATCTTCCTGCTCTGAGGTCCTGCGATGCTCTGAGCAAGATCAGGCTGGCTTTCGGGGAGGCAGGCCTCGCTGGGGCTGGATTCCGAGGTGCGAGGCTCTGCTCAGGGCTGCCCTGCCCCGAGGACGCTCAGCCTGGGCTGGTTCTTCCCACCGAGCCTCCCAAGCTCACCGTTTTCCTGGCTGGTCCCAAGCACAGCCCGAACCATGAAGTCTCAGGGTCCAGCAGGGTGCCGGAGAGCATATTGGTTTTTTTATTGTGGCTATAACAAATCACCACAGTGATTCAAAATGACACAGTTTATTATCTTACAGTTCTGGAGGGCAGGAGTCCAAAATCAGTGCCACTGAGCTGCAAGGCAGGGTGTTGGCAGGTCTGCTTCCCGCTGGGGCTCTAGGGGAGAAGCCGGGTCCTTGCCTTTCCAGCTCCTAGAGGCTGCCTGCACCCCCGGCTCGTGGTCCCCTCCATCTTCAAGGCCAGAAGCGTGGCATCTTCTCCCCCGACTCTGTGTCCTTCGCCA
>RJWJ010028759.1:0-21165 GCA_004363605.1 Indri indri | reverse complement strand
GCCCACCTCGGCCTCCCAGAGTGCTAGGATTACAGGCGTGAGCCACCGCGCCCGGCCTCAAAAACTATTTTCTATGTATTCTAGGGTTGAGGAAATAAATATATTGTGGATGTGGGAGCCAGGTTTCTCACTGACAGAGAACTGAAAGGGGAAAAGTAGAATGAATCCTATGGTGGAGATACCATTATGAACTCATGGTCTTTAATGTATATAGAAATAGATATAAATGTGGTTTGCACCCCTAGTAGAAATAATGAGAATATCTAGTGCCAGATCTTGGTTTCTAAATATAATTTTACACTAAACAAAACCAGCGGTCTTTGCAGAAAAGGCAGGTTCCAGAGCTGAGGCTGGAAAATATAAGATGCACCTGGAACTTCTTGTTGCATGAGAAAGTGAGGAAGTACTGACAATGACCATGAGGCCCTTTCCCTCCTCCGTTGGCATGGAGGTGCCGGCAAGGCAGCTGATGATTGGGGAAGGTGGGTGGAGGTACAGGCAAGTACGAAGGAGGAAGAAACAACCAGGGTGGCTGGCAGATTGCTACCATGAACTAAATAAGTAAGTCGCTTGAGCAAATAAGTAAATATATTGAGAATAACAAGAGCCAAATTTACAAACATGGATGCGGGAAAGTTAAAAAGAAATCTGAGGTACGGGATTGGAAATGGCATTTATATGTATGAACCCACAGTTTCATAATATATATGTACATACAAATAGAGAAACAGTTATAGATAGTATATAAGTGTGGATGTGTGTACGTATATACATACATAGATTTCTTAGCTCCATCTACTGAGAATGCTTAGAAGCAATGGTACCCAAGCAACAATGAGCACCCTGAACTAGATCTTAGTTTCTATACAGTACCATCCTCCACTTCAAAAGAATTCAGGCTCTTCGGAGAAACAGTTGATTCTAGGGTTGGGACAGGGAAAGTAGAACTTGCCCCTGGGACACCCTGTTGTGCCAAAAAGGAAAGAAATGTCAATGAATGATGGAAACATATCAAAGGAACACAAGAGCCAATTTAAAGAGGCTCCCACTGGCCAAATCTGGGACACCTTTTTTCTTTTTTTTAATTTTTATGGATACGTAATAGTCATACATATTTATGTGGTACATATATTTTGATACAAGCACACAAAATCTGGGACATTTAAAATAAATAAATAATGGAGGCCAGGCGCGATGGCTCACACCTATAATCCTAGCACTTTGGGAGGCTGAGGCAGGTGGATCGCTCAAGGTCAGGAGTTCGAGACCAGCCTGAGCAAGAGTGAGACACTGTCTCTACTAAAAAATAGAAAGAAATGATCTGGACAACTAAAAATATATATATAGAAAAATTAGCCAGCCATGGTGGCGCATGCCTGTAGTCGCAGCTACTCAGGAGGCTGAGGCAGGAGGATCACTTGAGCCCAGGAGTTTGAGGTTGCTGTGAGCTAGGCTGAAGCCGTGGCACTCTAGCCCAGGCAACAGAGTTGAGACTCTGTCTCAAAAAAAATAAACAAATAAATAAATAATGGATTATAACTCACTGAATAAAATAGGCACACGTAAGTTCATACTGATGTAACTCAACAGTGAAGAAAAGAAAGCTTCTCTTTACAGCAGAATGCCAACTAACAAATGTATTAATAGAAGGAATGGTGGATATAAAGAGACCTGACAGGCCGGGCGCAGTGGCTCACACCTGTAATCCTACCACTCTGGGAGGCCGAGGCAGGCGGATCGTTTGAGCTCGGGAGTTCGAGACCAGCCTGAGCAAGAGCGAGACCCTGTCTCTACTAAAAAAATAGAAAGAAATTATCTGGACAACTAAAAATATATAGAAAAAATTAGCCGGGCATGGTGACGCATGCCTGTAGTCCCAGCTACTCTGGAGGCTGAGGCAGGAGGATCGCTTGAGCCCAAGCGTGTGAGACTGCAGTGAGCTATGACGACGGCATTGCACTCTAGTAGCCGCGCGGCAGAGTGAGACCCTGTCTCAAAAAAAAAAAAGAAAGTATAAATGTATAAACTGATGGTTTGAAAGCACCAGACAGACCCAGGCTGGGAGTTAACCTATAGAACGTAAGGTCTGTATACTTTAAAACTGTCAACGATATAAAAGACGGGGAAATACTTTAGAACTGTTTCCCACACAAGTCTGAAGAGACAGGACAATGTCCTGCCTGAAGCTAACTACCAGCAACTCGGTGATAGGAGCTCTGCTTTAACTGTCTCCACATCATCCCACCTCCAGTACAGGGCTTTGCAAATACTAGGTACAGTGATCACGTCCCCATTAACTTTCCAGGTCAGCCAAATGTCATCTAAAAACTTGATCACTTCACTGGCAGCAATGGGTTAGATCGTGTTAATCGTGCGCTGCTAAATCTGGAGCTCCTGGCACATGAGTCAGTAAATTAACTGACCCTGAAAGGCCAGGATTGCTTTGACAACACAATACGAAGCGCCGAACTCTGGCTGGGGGTAGAATGAAGCCTTCAGAGAGCAGAGCACCTCTGAAGTAAAGGCAGATCTCCGCACGGCTAGAATAGGTTGGAGAGGCCAGAAACTCTAAAACAGGCAGACGCACAAATAGGAGTCAAGAAATAAATGCAAGGTGTTAGAACGCACGGGATCCCGGGCGCAGGGCGTGCCAAGAGCTAAGCAAGAGCAAGGCCCCGTCGCGAGGGGCGAGAGGGCCTAGGCCCTCCGGGGCCACCGCTCACCTCACCCCGCAGCAGCCAGTCGCGGTGGTAGCAAAGGCGACCTTTATTGGAACTACGCAGAGCCTGCAGGGTCTCCCAGCAGCGACCCTCGGACGGCATGGCCCGCCCTTTTCCAGCTCCTCAGAGGCGCCGCTTGTGACAAAACAAGCCCTCGAATCGGCCGCCAGCAAAGGGGCGCTGGCTTCCGCTTCCGGGGCACGCACGCAGCGTAGAGTAGCCCCTCCCCTAACGGCACCCCCCGCCGCCGGCGCTCAGTCTGCGGCTGCTGGGGCTAACTATGCAGAGGGGAGCGCCAGCCGGGAACTCACTGGGTTGCGCAAAACCGGCCGTTCATTGAGGATTCGGGCAAACTGGAACCCTTATACACTGTTCATGGGATTGTAAAATGGGGCAGCTGCTGCGGAAGACAGTCTGGCAATCCCCCACGTCTACGCAGACTTGTACATACATGAACGTTCATAGCAGCGTTATTAATAGTAGCCAAAAAGTGAAAGCAATCCGTGTGTCCATCACGTGGTGAATGAATAAAATATGGCACTATATGTAGGGTTCCCCAGTTCCCTCCACTTTCTGTGTCGTGACCGAGTATCACAGACTGCCTTGAAGGCTCTGTGACTCAGCCAGCTGCAGGTTTTTCCCAGCAGGCTTGCCACCAAACCCAGGCCTTGAAACATTCCCAGGCACTCATAAAGGTATCTAAGTTTTTGCCCAAAGCATTGAAAGAAACTAGCCCTGGCCCTGAGACAAAGTCCTCAAATTCTCATACAAACTCCATACCTTGATCCCCCATCGCTCTGGACGTACCTGGGTAGAATACCCCTTCTCGCTCGCTGTCAGCCTGGAGAATTGCTGCAGGACTGTGTATGTGAATTCCCCTGGTAAGCGCTTTGGACTGATCATCCTGGCCCTTAGTGCTTCCTTGGAATCCCAATCACCCCATCTCCAGAGGGTTTGGTGCATTCCCTTGTGGGGAATTTCTCTGCGGCAGCTTTTGGGGCAATTCCAGCCGTGGGTTGCCAATGAGAGAAAACACTATATCTACACACTGGAATATTATTCAGCAATACAAGTATAAAATACTGATAACATGCTACGATGTGAATCTGGAAACACTCTAAGTCAAAGAAGCCACATATTGGACAATTCCATTTACGTGAAGTGACTAGAACAGGCAAATCCACAGAGCCAGAGAGACTATTTGTGGTTGCCAGCTGGAGGATGGGAATGGGGAATGACCGCTTATGGGTTAAGTTTCTTCTGGGGGTGATGAAAATGGTCTAGAATTAGATAATGGTGATAGTTGCACAACTTGTTGAATATGCTAAAAACCACTGAATTATATATAAACTTTAAAAGGGTGAATTTTATAGTATGTTAATAATATCTCAATAAAAATAAATGAGTCACAATTGCCCAGAGACAGCTGTAACTGGGACCTGACTTCCTTTTTTTTTCTCCCTTCATCCAAGTTTTTTAATTATTATGGATACATAATAGTTATATATCTTTATAGGGTACATGTGATGTTTTGATACAGGCATACAATGTGAATTAATCAAATGAAGGTAATTGGGGTATCCAAAACCTCAGAAATTTATCATGTTAGGAACATTCCAATTCCACTCTTTATTTTAAACCGTACCCTAACTTATTAATTATAATCACTTTGTTGTGCTATCAAATATTGTTCATTGTATCTAACTATATTTTTGCACCCGTCAACCATCCCCGCTTTATCCCCCACTCCTTGCTACCCTTCCCAACCTCTGGTAACCACCATTTTACTCTTTCCCTGGCTTTTTGACCCTTCTATCCCCATTGTTCTATGGGATCTCAGTGTGAGGTAGGAAGGATTCTCTCTGGAGTATGAACAATATGAACATTTTTCATTTTCTGAGTTTTTACAAACTGGACTTTTTGTGATAGAATATTTTACAAAGAAAAATAGAAAAATAACAATAAGTTGTACAGATATATATGCATGTTGGTGTAAATTTGCTAACTGTCCTTAGAAAGGTCTTTCCAATATTATAAGTTCAAGTCCATTTCCATTAAGGGTATGAAATTGGGCTAGGTTTTGTGGCAATGGTAGCTAGTAGGGTTTTAATAATCTTCCTTAGAAAAAGTGAAAGCTGGTGAACTACAAATGTCCTCAAAATGGTGGCGGGGAGAGAGATTTCTGGTCTTCGAAATCCAGACGCCTGGGTGGGGCCCACTGCTTAAGGACAGACAGGAATTCTCTAGAGTTTTTGACTTGGATTAGAGTGGCTGAGAAATGACAAGACTGGATTACCCAGAAGGCCAAGAACAGCGGGAATGGAAAGGGTAGCAGTCAACGCAGTAGCAATTGGTTCTCTTCTCTAAAGAATTTCTTCATTCTTTCTTTTTAGATGCAGGAAAATGTGAATAAAAATGGCCTACGTTCTTATCATTCAGAAACTGATTAACATTTTAAAAATACGCTGTATACCATCCCATGCTCTTCCTAACTGCTAACATGGTCTGCCCCAAACGCTGAGCAACGCCTTATTGAAGTCCGTGTCCTGCACACATCTCATGGATTGTAATGTTAAAATGTACAAAGGAGAAAGAACCAACCTGAGCTAAAATGAAATGAAAAACAAATCTTACATGTACCAAGTCATTTAAAAAATGTTTCTGGCTCTCCTGCAGCATTTAATCATTTTTAGAAGAGGGATGGGGGTGGGGGGTGGTAAAGAAAATCATCCAATGGAGACTTAAGTAACTGATTATAAAAGCTTTTTATAAAACCACACAAATATTTCAAGAATGAATGAATTCCACAGATACAAATCAGGCAAAGAGAAACAAAAATCAATGAGAATGGGATTATACTTGTAAAAGGCCAAATGGACACAAGCCCTCAAGGGTCTGCTGTGAAATGCCTGGGGGCCAGCAGCCTCAAAAAAACTCAGGCATGAGACGTTTGCACTGAGCTTGGGAAACACCACACCCGTGAAATTAGAAAAAAAGCAAGTGAAGGTGCTCACAGCCGGGAGGAGCTCCAGCTGGTTGAGGTCAGAAAATCCAAGAGAAAGATCCCTAAAAAGATGAGGGCTGTAAGGGGACTGGTGGAAAAAGTCCAGTCCAAATATTCTCTCAGGAAAGGAAGGAGCAAAGTCATGGTAAGTTAAAATCTGGTACCCGAATGTAGTAGTTAATTTAAGGGCTGTCAAGGTAATTAAGAAATCTTCGATTAGGCAACTATATCAGGAAGGAGACACGCAAGTGCTTCCTGCTTCATCCCTGCTGCTTTACGTACTTTTCTGGAGCCAGTAGCTAAGGACAAGACCCTGAACACACTTCATCACTGGGAGTGAGAGGAAAACCCACAGGCTTTCCAGCTATGGCTTGGCAACTACTTAGTTCCCACAGCATCAGTCAGGGCTCTAGGCCCTAGACAGATGGCCTCAGGCAGGAGGAGATCGGGAGCGGATCGGGGAGCTGGTCAGGTAGGTAGCATAGGGACTGTCCCCAAACACATTGGCATATGACGACTTCAGGAACTGGACATAGTTCTGCATGCTGCGGTTGGTGCTCTCTGACTGCTCCAGGCGATCTTTCAGGTCTTGTAGCCGGCTCTGATAGCGGCGGTCCACCTTAGAGGAAAAACAGAGCATAGGCAGAGTGTGCGACATGTCCAGAATAGGCAAATCCACAGAGACATGGGGATGTCATTAGGGATTGCCAGGGGCTGAGGGGGAGGGAGATTGGGGAGTGACTGAGTGACTGCTAATGAGTATGGGGTTTCTTTTTGAAAATATTCTAAACTTAGATTGTAGTGATAATTGCGCAACTCCGAATATACTAAAAACCATTGAATTGTACAATTTAAATGAGTGAATTTTAGAGAATTTAAATGATATCTTAATAAAGCTGGGGATTTTTTTGAGATAGAGTCTCACTCTGTCACCTGGGCTAGAGTGCAATGGTGTCATCGTAGCTCACTGCAAACTTAAACTCCTGTGCTCAAGGGATGCTCCTGCCTCAGCCTCCCGAGTAGGTGTGAGCCACTATGCCTGGCTAACCCGGCTAATTTTTTCTATTTTTAGTAGAGACAGGGTCTTGCTCTTGCTCAGGCTGGTCTCAAACTCCTGAGCTCAAGTGATCCTCCCGCCTTGGCCTCCCAGAGTGCTAGCATTACAGGCGTGAGCCACTGCGCCCGGCCAATAAAGCTGTTTTAGAAAGGGGATCTGGCTGGTAGGGGTGGCTCATGCTTATAATTCTAGCACTTTGGGAGGCCAAGGCAGGAGGATGGCTTGAGCCAGGAGTTTGAGACCCCCCTGGCAATATAGTGAGATGCTGTTTCTACAAAAAAGTTAAAAAAAAAAATTAGCTGGGTGTGGTGGTATGTGCCTACAGTCCCAGCTACTTGAGAGGCTGAGATGAGAGGATCACCAAAAAAAAAAAAGAAAGCATCTACCTACCTAGGATATCTGTAAGGGATGGGAAAGTGATTGGAAAAAAAGAAAACGATGTCATATTCATAAAAGCAACAACAAAACATCTTGCCCTACAAGCGCCAGGGAAGCTAAAATCTCCATCTCCCCCCACCCGATCCCGGGCCCTCAGCCGCCAGGCTGACTCACGTCGTCACGGCTCCGCCGCAGCTGGCTGAGTTCGGTTTTGGTTCTACTCAGCTGGGTCTCAAGGTCCAGGATTTTGTTCTGGGCTGCTCGCTCCTTGGAGAGCGCATGCTCCTTGGTTTGTTCCACCTGCACAGAAGGCACAGAGGTGGGGCTGGTGCCCCTGACATGGAAACACCTGGCAAAGAGAAGCCTGGCCTCTCCCACTATCTGGTCTCACAGACAGCACCTGCACAGGTGCTGGAAAAAGTTCTCTGCAGCCTCTGGGCAGGAGCTGACCATGGAGACTGGTCTGCAACCCCACCTTGCCTGCCCGCTCTCAGTGCTCCCTGACTGCCACCTGAGTCCCAAGAGGGCAGCAATTAAATGAGCAATCATCATCTGTAAAGTGCTATGCCCTCTACAACAAAGAGTTACTCATTCGATCCTTATGACAAATTCATGAGGCAGGTACTACTATGTATGTCTATTTTTCCCATGAGGAAATAGGCTCAGAGAGGTTAGGTGATTTTCCCAAAGTCACAGAGCTAGTGAGTAATGGAATTAAGACTGACCTGCCTCCTGGCATCTTCAATGGCGCCCTCCAATTGCCTTGCCAGGCTCCCACATTCCCGTGTTTTCTCCTCCAGCCGCAGCTGCGACTGGTGGATTGCCTCCTCCCTCTTGGCAATCACCTGTAGGAACTCGATATTCTGGGCACTGGTCGCCTCCAGTTTCCTAGGTGAAAGCAATCAGTCAGATCCTGCGCGTGCCCCCACCTGTCTTGCTCCACCCCACCAGGGGGCTTCCAGTCACTCCTGGACTGGGGGTCTCATCATGCCAAGCATCTCCAAGGAGCCACAGGAATAAAGCAAAGATATCTGCAGATCAGCAAGGCAGCCAAGGAACGGTGCAACTGGAGCGGCTGGTTAGAGAACAGCGTGAAGAGTGGGAAAAGCAAGCACAGACTGCCCATGGCTGTGTTAAGTGTGCCTGTCACCATATGGGACATAGCAGCTTGCAGCTCAGGAAGGTGGTACCATTATTATCCCCATTTCAGAGATGAAGAAACTGAGTCTCAAAAAGGGCAAGTCATTGGCCCGAGGTCAGCACAGCTGGCAGGTGAGGTCTGTCACTAAAACCCATGCCCTCAACTTCTACTATTCACTGCTGCCCTGCTCAGCAAAAGGACCTTGGCTGGGGCATTCACCATCTTATGTGACCAGCCATGGCCATCCCAATGTACACACACACTATCCCTACTGCACTTCCAGAATGCCTTCCAATTTAAGAAGCTCTGCAAGTCTTGTGGTATATGGTTGCATTTTCAAGGCCAGCAGAGCAAAGCAGAGGCGGAGCCTAAGAGACCACCTGGTTCCAGCCTCCCTGTAGGCTGCATTAGCCACCTCGGGCAGTTGGAGTCTCTGAGGCCTCAGGCCCCTCACCTCTGAGCCCCAGGCTGCACCAGGGCCTTTTATAGATGCTAACTTAAGCTCTGAAGGAAGACAGGCAGGGGTCAAACTCGCAGCTTTGCCAGGTACCAGCAACGCAACCTTGGGTGAGTCACTTAACTTTTCTCCAGCTCAGTTTCTTCCTATTTAAAATTGGGATAACACCAGCTAACTAATAATGTATGCTAGACTATATTGAACAGTTCCCTGTGCTAGGTAATGTGCCAAGCTCTTTACCAGGATTATCTCACTGAAAACTCGCAGTAACACCATAGGCTGAATATCATCCCTAGCATGATCCTTTTCTTGAGACGAGGAAACTGTTGTTAAAGGATACACAGTCCCAGCTGGATAGGAGGAATAAGTTTTAGTGTTCTATGCCACTGTAGGCTGACGGTCATTAACAATAATATACAGTTTCAAATAGCTAGAAGGATATTCAATGTGCCCCCAACACAAATGATAAATGTTTGAGATGATGGATATGCTAATTACCCTCACCTGATCACTATACATTATTATGTATTGAAACATCATAAACCCAGGCATATGTACAACTATTTGATTTAAAAAATCAAATTAATTTTTTTTCAAATGAAGAAACTGAGGGTTAAAGGAGTTAAATGATTTGCTCAAGATCACCACGTAGGTTAAGTGGCAGAGCTGGGCCCCAAGGCCATGGTTTCTGATTCCAAAAACTGTTCTCTTCACCTCCGACTGCCTCCAGGTCCGTAAGTAACAGAGAAGAGTCAGATCAGAATGGTCTTGGGAAGGACACTTGGGAACAAAGGACAGAAAGAGGGGGAAATGCCCCCAACGGTGGTGAACTGGCTGCTCCACTCAAACCAGGCCCTGGCTTGGATCACTTACGAATGTCCCCCAGGCTGAGCAGCAACCTTCTTCTCCCCCACGATGCTTACCACTGAAATGGAAGCTGCTTTTCCTCTGAGGTCTGCCTAGCACCTTCCAGGGCCTTGAGTCCCTCAAACACTTCCGCACACTAAGCACAAAGCAGCTAAGTGGCTGAAAGTCTCAGGTCCTAGGAAGAGGACAGAGATGGGACCAAGTGCCTCTAACCTCTCCAGTTCATCCACCTTCAGACTCAGCTGTTTATTTTCCTTCTGGGAAGCCTGATGTTTCTCTCTTGCCATCTCCAGCTTGTCCCCCTGATGTTCGATCTAAAATGACAGGAACACAGACTGGTTTACGAAGGAATTTCCAGGTATATCCCTCCGTCTTCCCTGCGACCTGTCTTCCACACCAGGGAAAGGGGCACACTGCCCTCGGCGGGCATCCGAGTCTCTAGGCACCACCTGGAGGACAGAGAACAGCAGGGACAGGTTAGGCCCAACTCCAAAGCCAGAGGCTTCCCCACACCGGAGGAAGCCAGGTTTTTGATGCTGAAGAACCGCAACGATGCTTTCTTCATCAGGGAAGCCACTCTGGCCCAGCTGGGATCCAGGGCAGACATGAGCAGGCAGAAGCAGACGCAGACCTAATTGGCGCATGTGACAGACCGTGGAGCTTTACCCGTTATGTCGTGGGGACCATTGATTTCATCCTCCCCTTAACTGGGGACACGTGCAGGCAAGGCAAAGGAAATCTATCCATTGCTTCAGGCCGGCAAGTTTGAGAAGTTACCCAGACAGCTGCTTTATGCAGAAGCCTCAGACATCAGGGCTCAAAAGGCCTTGAGAATGCTCGGGTTCAACAGAGAAGGCAGGCAATTTACTGCGAACATGGGTTTGGGAACCAGATGGAGCTGGCTGGGTTCCCACCCTGTTTACTAAGTGTGAGCCCTGGGACGGTAGGGAACTACTTATCCCCTCTACGCCGTGGCTGCTTTCTGTGAGATGGGGAAAATAATGCATGCACCGCACAAAGTTCCCGGGGGATGCTGGAGCACAGAGTAGGTGCTCAAAAATAGTAGCTCCTTTTACGATCATTACAAAGAAGCAAGTCCAGAGACGGGAAGGGCCTTGCCGAAGGTCACAGTGCACGAGTGTCACATAATTTCACAGACACCACAGGCAGTAGTTGCTTCTAGAGGAAAGGGACTGCTTGATTCTGTCTTTCAGGACAGAATCTCAAGCAATGGATCTGTTAAGAGTTAGGAAAGGCACCTAAAACAAGAGAATGATGGAAAAAAAGAAATCCTACAGCTTGGCAACTGCTGGCATCTCACATCTGTGGGTGGGGGGCTGAGGACAGCAGCACAGGTGCCAAGGCAGAAGGAGACAGCACTCCTGGGGTAGGCCAACAGCAGGAGGGCCTCGCAGCTCCAGGCGACTGATGGCTCCTATAACTACAATCACTTTGTGCAAACACGAGGCATTTGGCACACCAGACTTTTATTTCACAGCACTGATGACAGCTCACTCCTTTCAGAAAGCAGCAACCAAGAAAAAGGAAGTGGTCCTCCCTTGGGGGCGTGCAGCTCATCTTGGTAAGCGGGCCCCTGCTCGGGCCAGTTCGTGGGACCCTTTCTGCCAGTCCCTTACCCGGCTGCGCAGGTCTGATATGATGGCTGTGAGATCGATGTTCTTCCTCTCGTAGCCCTGCAGCTGGTCTTGGCACTCTGCCAGCTTTGCCTCTGTGATCTTGAGGATGTCAGGCAGCTGCTGCAGGTCAGCCAGCTGGGCCTGGAACTGCCGACGTGCCTGGAGTGGGGAAGAAAGGCCCGCCGTCAGGAAGGGACCCACTGCTGGTGGGGCCAGTAGTTGGGGCAGGGCTGCCCACAGTCCCCAGAAGAGGATTTTGCAAAAGATCCTCCTCACAGGCCACCGGGCAGGTATCCAGCTGCTGTCTGAGGGGACACACTTGGGCCTAACTTGCCACTTGAGCTTGCCATTCATTTAGTCATCCATTAACAATGACAACCACATAGTAAAACACCAGGACCCAGGCCTTATGCAAAGGGCTCTGTGCAGTTGCTCATTTATTTATTTTTTTATTATTTTTTTATCTTTGAGACAGAGTCTCACTCTGTTGCCCGGGCTAGAGTGCTGTGGCATCATCCTAGCTCACAGCAACCTCAAACTCCTGGGCTCAAGCGATCCTCCTGCCTCAGCCTCTTGAGTAGCTGAGACTACAGGTGCACTACCGTATTTGGCTAATTTTTTCTATTTTTTTTAGTTGTTTGGCTAATTTCTTTCTATTTATAGTAGAGACGGGGTCTCGCTCTTGCTTAGGCTGGTCTCGAACTCCTGAGCTCAAGCAATCCTCCTGCCTTGGCCTCCCAGAGTGCTAGGATTACAGGCGTGAGCCACCGTGCCCGGGCCTGCAGTTGCTCATTTAATTCAGACAACAACCTGTAAAATAGATGCTGTTGTCTCCACATAAGGACACTAAGGATCAAGGGAGCTAAATTATTTGTCCAAGGTCATTCAGCTAAAAACTGATAAAGCCAAGATTAAAGTCTAGTCTAACTCCCAAGCCCCTGAGAAGGCAATCGCAATGCTACAGGTCAAAGGTAAGAAGTATCTGGTCTTAGTCCCTCCTTGTACTTAGCAAGGAGACTGAGGACTAGAGAGGGGCTTGACCTGCCCAAGGTTATGAAACAAGTTAGTGGCTGAGGTTGGACTAAACCGGCTCCAAGGTGACCATTCAGATGACCCCTAGGCTGGGCGCGGTGGCTCATGCCTGTAATCCTAGTACTCTGGGAGGTCGAGGTGGGTGGATCGCTCAAGGTCAGGAGTTCAAGACCAGCCTGAGCAAGAGCGAGACCCCGTCTCTACCAAAAAATAGAAAGAAATGATCTGGACAACTAAAAATATACATATATAGAAAAAATGAGCCGGGCATGGTGGCACATGCCTGTAGTCCCAGCTACTCGGGAGGCTGAGGCAGAAGGATTGCTTGAGCCCAGGAGTTTGAGGTTGCTGTGAGCTAGGTTGACGCCACGGCACTCACTCTTGCCAGGGCAACAAAGCGAGGCTCTGTCTTAAAAAAAAGAAAAAAAAAAAAAAAAAAAAGATGACCCCTATGCTCTGCTCCACTGAATCATCTCTAGAAAAATAAGGCTATTCCAGAAGTAGATGAGAGGCATATTTTTGGTTAGCACAAAATAAAGACACCACACAGAATGAAATAGGCATGCCAAAGACCTAACATACCTGTGGATTTGTGTCCACCTGGATGCTCAAGCAGGAAGGACTTTTGTTTTTTTAAGGAAATTGAAGAGGCGAAAGAAGAAAACCAGGAGGGGAAAAGAGGAAGCAGCAGCAGCATGAGAGAGAAAAGAGGAAGAAAGAAAGAAAGGAAAGAGGTGCACAGGGCAGAGTGGACTGGTCCACCTCCGAGAAAGTTAGCTCATCTTTGTTGTCCAAATCAGGTAGGGTCATTTAGTCCTCCGGGTAGGGTCAAAGGCAAGCAGGGAGACAGAGTCACAGTCACCAAGTTAGAATTTGAATGGGGTAGGGGAAGCGGCGAGGAAGGGGAGCAGTACCGCCTCAATCTCTTTGTTCATCTCATCTTTAAGGATCTTGTTCTCTTTGTCACAGCGTTCTAGCTGGGCAGCTACTTCATCAGCTTCCAATCTGGTCTTCATCACCTAGGGACCAAGAACACAATGGACCACCTTGGGCAGAGCCGTGTTTTGGTGAAAACCACCTTCCACCCTCAAACCCTTCCTGGAAAGGCCTGGTAGCGACTACCCCGACTTGACTGGAACAGGGTGGTTGCTGCTCAGAAGAGCCAGGGTACCCGAGAGAGGCCTACCTGACTCTTATAGTTGTCAATCATTCCCTCATAGTTCTTCACCGACGCCTTCAGCTGCTGGACCTCTTGTTGTGCCTGGTTGAGCTTGTCCTCCATCGGGGTGAAGCTCGCCTAGAAGAGGTGGCTTGTGAGTAAACAAGTGGAAAGTTCTGGATCAGATGGCCCTCCCACCCTCATCTCTATCCAAGAAACCAGCAAAGGAAAGGATCCCACCCTAAACCACACAGCAGTTTTCCTGAGAGAGGCAAAGGGGGTGGGGGTTGGGGGTGAGACTCTTAATTGTGACCAACTCAAGTGAACAGAGATGCAAATAAAATGACCTCTGTGTTTTCTTATTCCCAAGGCAATACATAACCATTAAAGAAAATGGAGACAACACCAAGACATTCTAATCATGCTTAATAACTTGGGATATGGGCCAGGCACAGTGGCTCATGTCTATAATCCTAGGACTTTGAGAGGCCGAGGCGGAAGGATCACTTGAGCCCAGGAATTCAAGACCAGCCTGGGCAACATAGCAAGACCCCCATCTCTGCAAAAAATAGAAAACTTAGCTGGTGACGCATGCCTGTAGTCCCAGCTACTTGGGAGGCTTAGGCAGGAGGATTGCTTAAACACAGGAGTTTTGAGATTGCAGTGAGCTATGATGGCACCACTGCACTCTAGCCCACGCAACAAAACAAGACCCTGTCTCAAAAAGAAAAACAAACAAACAAACAAACGAAAAAACTTGGGATATGGCTATATATCTACAGTTGTGTAGCTGCTTTATTTTTGTCTACAAGAATGAGATTATACTATACTTACTGCTTTGCAACATAGTTTTAAAATGAATACTATGTTGTGCACTTCTCAAATCAATAAATGTGCTCCTATAACCCAAATACTCATCTTAGATGGGATGATATAAATCACAGTATCTTAATAGAATAAAATGAGAGGTAGCTGCTTAAAAAAAGATAAAGCTCAAAAAAACTGACCTGAAAAGATATTCCTGAAATGTGGTTAAATGAGAAAAGCAAGCCGTAGAATAACGGATGGATGAATCGATGTGTGTGTTTAACTATGTATGTTAGTATTAGGGGAAAAAAAAACAAAACCTGGAAAAATATATATGTGCACAGCTAACAGAGACCTTCACTTTTTTTTTTTTTTTTTTTATGAGAGAGGGTCTCTCTCCCTGTTTCCCAGGCTAGAGTGCAGTGGCATGATCATAGCTCACTACGGCCTCTAACTCCTGGGCTCAAGTGATCCTCCTGCCTCAGCCTCCCGAGCAGCTGAGATGACAAGTATGTGCCTTTATACCCAGCTAAGAGGCCTTCTTCACTTCTATATCACATTTCTGTGATGTTTTAAACTTTTACTATGTTTAAACCTGTATATTATCTAAGTAAGTACACTTCTACAAACATCATTTTGAATGGTCGCACTGTATTACACTACAGACGCACCATACTTGAATGAATTCCCTAAATAATTGTTAAGACTTGGAGATTGTTTTTAATTTATCCAAAAACTACACTATAACAAATGAGATACTACTACACTCCCACCAGAGTGGCTAAAATCAAAAAGACCAATGATACGAGGTGTTGCTGCGGAGACAGGAGCAATTGTTAACTCTCACACACCACCAGGAGGAGCATAAATCTGCACAGCTACTTTACTGTTGGGGCATCTACCAAGGCTACACTTACGTATACTACTTGATAACCTGGCAATTCTACTTCAAGGTATATAACCAATAAAAATGCATCAAATAAGTGCAGCAAAAGATACATAAAGACGTTCACAGCAGTACTATATAAACAACCCAAACGTGCATTGACAGTAGAATGTAGAAATGTATTGTGGTGTGTTCGTACAAGGACAAACCCTATAGCATTGAGAATGAATAAATTATTCCACACAACAGGGATGACTCTCACAGCATATGCTGCATAAAAGCCAGGCACAAGAGTATATAGACACTATATATGAACCATAATCTATATACTACATATGTAAATACACATGCATAGTATATATACTAAATAACTATAAACTATATATTATATAGTTACTAAATAACTATAAACTGTATAAACTATATGTAATATATAGCTACAAACTATACTATATGCTATACTATGTAACCACAAAGTATATAAAATATATATAGTGTATATAAACTACACAAATCTATCTATAAAGTTCAGAAACAGGCAAACTAATCTGTGATGACAGAAGTCAGGATAGCAGTTACCGCTGCAGGGGTGTCAGTAACCAAGAGGCGTCACTAGGGTGTTGGTAAGGTTTGATCAGAGTGACTGATAGACAAAGTGTGTGCACTTTATTAAAATTCTGTATCTCTTACTTTTCCATATGTTATTCTTCCTTAAAAATCAATCTTACTTAAAAATAAAAAGCAAAATCAGTAAAAAAAAAAAAAAAAAAGCAAAAACAAAACCTAGATGTTATTACCCAGATCAATAAAAAACCAAGCTCAAGCCTCTCTGAAATGCAAGCCTGTTAGGTGTCTCTCGCCCCTGGCGTGCTGGAAGTGGGGACGCAAGAGTTTAAGAGCTAGGGCTTCAGGCTCAGACTCAGGTTCAGATCCCAACTCCAGCACTTCCTAGGGCAAACAAAACCTTGACCTTTCTCTAAGCCTCAGTTTCTTTTTTTTTTTTGAGATAGGGTTTCACTCTATCCCCCAGGCCGGTCATGAACTCCTGGCCTGAAGCAATCCTCTCTCCTCGGCCTAGCAGAGCTAGGATTACAGGCATGCGCCACTGTCCCTGGCTCCATATTCTAATACCAAATGGAGATAATCATCACTGCATCGGGAGGTTGGGACGTTTAAGTGAGAATCAATGCATGAAAAGGGGCCCGGCAGTGCCCCTGGAGTCCTGTCTCCGTGCACGGGCTGACTGTGCCATGTCCAGCACTTCACACACGTGACCACCTTCTCCCAGGACCACGTTTCCTCTCGTTGAGGAAACAGCAGCAACAGAAGATGAAATGAAACGTCTTGCCTAATAAGAGGCAGAGTCAGGACTTGAACCCAGGCCTTTCTGACTCAAGAGCACTCCCTCTTAATGGCGCTGCTGCCCCGGGCCCTCTGAAGACCTCCTCGCTCATCTCTGTGCCCAACAGGCATGCCCTGCCATCGGCCCGCTGGGCCCCACCCAGTCCCCAGCTCTCACTACGGACCTTCAGCCTCTCGTTCTCCAGCTTGAAGGCAGAGTACTCGGCAGTCTGACGGTGCAGTCTCTCCACCAGGCTGTCCCGGTCTTCGCGCATTTTCTCCTCCAAGGTTTGTTGTTGGTTTACAAGATCTGCCACCCGGCTAGAAGGTTGCAAAGCAAAAACAGAGAGAATCAATTCCACAGATTCTAGGGTTCCACGGAGTAGGGCCAAGTGTTCCTACCCAGGCCACGTCACACTCTGGACATACCGCCTGCCTGTTCCTCATCTCCATGCTGGGATGCAGAGCCCTGCCTTGGCATTGCTGCTGCGGCAGTCCCATGCCTGTGTCCCACCTCCTAATGACATCTTTTAAGATTTGTCTCCCATACCACCCCTCCGAGAAGCCATCTACAGTTCCGCAATAAGTGATAACTTATTAACACAAGTTGTCCACTCTGATCCTCCCAAGAGGCCAAGACACTCCCTGAAGACAACGACCAGAGACATGATCCCTTCCCAGCTCCCCACGGCACCTCCCAGGATCTCAGCCCATTGGATCCTGATGTGAGGACAGATTCCTCTGGACTCCCAAGACTCCTAGGCTGGAGGTCAGGGGTTATTGCCCGGGCATTCCTCTCCAGCAGGCACTGAGCTTGCTGGGCTTTTGCACTCTCAGCGGAGGGCTGGCACCAAGCTTGGCTTGTTCACGCATGGACTCCACCTAGCACAGGCAGGAACTGCAATGCGTGTATGTGGGAAGAAGGTGCGAGTGGAGAGAAAGAAGCCGACTTGGGAATTGGCTGCCCACTCTTCCCTTGCCCCCTCTGTCCCCTCAGTCACTCGGCAAGACTATCATCAATCAAAGAGCAGAGGCTGTGGCCTCAGAGGAGCCCTGGGCTCACAGATGCCCACTCATTTATCTTGACCACAGACCCATCACAAACCCTTGGCACAGTATGGGCTCTCAATATTGCCCAATTACAGTCCACCATTTGGCAAATACCTATTGACCACTGGCTGGGCCCAAGTGAACACATCAAGTTGTTTTAACTGGCAAACTCCTACTCATCCTTAAAAACTCAGTTCAGACTTCCCCTCTTCGGGATGTCTTGTCCCTAACCCCTCTTACCTGTACCATGTATCCTTCTACCTGAATTATCTATTTTCTCCTACTAGACAGAGAACTCTCTGAGGACAGCACCTGGCACAGGGGCCCAGCACACAGCAGGTTCTCAGAACACGTTTGCTAACTTGAGTTGAATACAACAAGACACTTCCTCAAAGAACACTCTCCTGACCTAGGAGACTAAGCTCCCCCTGTGACCTGTTCTTACCCTACGGAGTACATGTCTCCTGTAGCCCTATCTCTTCTTCCAGGATACAGGGCAGGGAATGCATTTGTCTTCTTAGTGCTATAACCCTAAAGGCCACACTTGGCCTGGCTGGTATGTGTTATGTGCTCAATACTTTTTTGAGACAGGGTCTTACTCTGTCACCCAGGCTGGAGTGCAGTGGCATCATCACAGCTCACAGCAACCTCAGATTCCTGGGCTCAAGTCATCCTTCTGCCTCAGCCTCCTGAGTATCTGGGACTACAGGCACATGTCACCAGCCCCAGCTAATTTTTCTATTTTTTGTAGAGACAGGGTTTCACTCTTACTCAGGCTGATCTCAAACTCCTGACCTCAAGCCATCCTCCCACCTCAGCCTCCCAGAGAGCTAGGATTACAGGTGTGAGCCACTGAGCCTGGCCTTCAATACATAGTTGTTTTCTTTTTCTTTTTTTTTTTTTTGAAACAGAGTTTCACTGTGTTGCCTCAGCTAGAGTGCCGTGGCAAATATGTAGTTTTTTGAGCAAAGGAAGGAACAAATGAGAAGGATCAAATGGTCCTGCTGACAGTTCACCAGCGGCAAGAAAGGTGTGAGTTCAGTCACTTGCAACTTGAGGCCACTTTTCTCCCTACTCCCATGCCACGCCACTGGTGGGCACTAGCAAAAAAGCTGCTGTCCCTGGGCAGACAACAGAGAGAAGACACAGGGGTCACCAGCTGCGCCATCTCCCAAGAACATGAATGAGGATACCAGTGTGCCCATTTCCCATGCTGGGTAGACTGGGGCCAGGCTTGGGCCCAGGCACTGGAATTGGACTCAGGCCTCTGTGACCAGAGAGGCTGGGCACCTCCCTGGTGTCTGCTGGTAAGGTAGGACTCCAGGACCAAGGCTAGAGCCTTTGCCCCAGCTCTTACCAGAAAGCCTGGCCCAGGGCTGCCCACATCCCAGCCCTGTGCAGCGCCTGGCCTGGGGAGACCAAACTATAGCCTCGTGAGCCACGTGACCTGCCCTGGGTCACCAGACTCCTTCCACCTGCACATCCAAGTCCCTCAACTGGCCCACACTCCCTCTCCCTCTCCAAGACATACTCATTCAGGACGATAATTTCCAGCTCAAGGTCTCCCTTGTCTTTTACAACTTGGTTGTAGCGGCTCCTCCATGATTCCAGAGTGGATAAAGCTTCAGCGACATAAAGATCCTGGGAACACGGGATAGTAGGACCTGTCAGCCTAGCGTCAGCACCAAGGCTGCAGGAGCTGGGGGCTGGGCTCATCCTAGATGGTCTCACCCTGAGAACCCAAACCTCACTCTGCAATTCACCTTCCTAGAGAGCACCAGGAGGGACAGTGGGAGCCCAGCCATTGCTGCTAGATTTCCAGCAATCAAACGCGTCCTGCCTGGCAAGCCCTTCCTTAACCACCATTCTCCCCCACAACACTGATGTAGCTAAGCTGTCCTACAAACCCTCCCATCATCTTCGGCCAGCTACCCATTCACCCGCCTGCCACCCATCTGATCCCCTGCATTCCTTCTCCCTCCACCCAGCCATCCATCCTGCCAGGCCACCACCATCATTCTCTACTCATCCACCCACCTGCTACCCACTGTGCACCACCCCTCCCCCACCCCACCCAGGCCGGCCACCTTGTCGGCAAGTTGCACGTGCAGCTGCTCGGCGTACTCCTCGCTCTTCTCGGCTCGCTCCTTCTGGGCTCGGATGGCCTTCTTCAAGCCCTCCTTGTCTCGGTCTCCCTTTTGCTTCAACTCCTTCAACTGCTCCATGATGGCCTCCACTTCCGCCTTGTGCTGGTTCCCACTGCGCTCCAGGTTCTGGGAGGGGGAAAGGGGAGGGGAAGAGGAAGGAGTGAGACAAGAAAGGCAGAGGGTAAAGGGGAGAGAGGGAGGAAAGGGCACAAATGCAAAGAGGGAATGAAGGAGACAGAAAACGGGTCATTAGCTGTGTGCGAGCTCGGGGCTCCCCTAACTCAGACCAGAGACACGGCCCCTTCCAGTTCCCCATGGCGCCTCCCTGGAGCTCTCAGCCCTGGATCTTGATGTTAGGACAGAACCCCTCTGGAATCCTTCCCTAAACTCCCAGCCTTGTGGTCAGAGATATTTCCTTAATCACTCCGGAGAGCTGTGACCTCAGAGGACCCCTGGGCTCGCAGATGCAAGAAACATGTGAGACCATCCAACCCCATCACCGTTGGGATCAAGACCAAACACCTCCAAGGTCTCTGTCCACTGCCCTTGCTACTGTCCTAGTGTCTGAGGCCTGAGTATTTTGGCAGCAGCTACCCCATAAACCTTCAGGGCACAGACCCTGAGTGTGTCACCCTGGGCCCAGCCACCAACTTTGGATTGTCAGGCCCCTGCCTCCTCCTCCCCCACTTGTGGGGCCAGCAGGTACCTTGATCTGCATGCACAGGCGATTGTTCTCAGCCTCTTTGCATCGAAGCTGTGCCTGCAAATGCCCACGCATGGACTCCATGGACTTAGAAAGCTCAGATGCTGTCTTTGCTTGAGCCTTTGGAGAGACAGAGAAAGTGACAGAGCCAGGATTTGAACCCGGTTCTCTGTATACCGACTATGTTCTACTGGCTCATTAAAAGGCACAACTTCTGGGGACAGTACCTTCTCACATTGTATTTCCTGGAGGAGCTCTTCCACCTCCTTGTCCTTGTCTTGCAGCAGCAACAGCAGGCGCTGAGAGAAAACACACTGTCATCCACTCCTGGGAAGGGCAAAGAGACCCGGCCCAGGCAGGAGAGAGACTTGAGAGTGCCTGGCCCCTGAGACCCAAGATGCCAAGTACATTGAGCCATGTCCCAGAGACCCTGGTGGGAAGCACCTAACATATGTATTAAAATTTTTTTAAAACCAATGAAGATGTATTTATTTTGCAATTTTAAAAAAAGTAATGTTAATTGCAGAAAACATTAAAGAACATACACAGAAACTCTAAAAAGCTCCATAACTCCCCACCCAGAAATAACCTCTATTAATACACATTAAAAATCAGGGCCGGGTGCGGTGGCTCACGCCTGTAATCCTAGCACTCTGGGAGGCCGAGGTGGGTGGATCGTTCTGAGCTCAGGAGTTCGAGACCAGCCTGAGCAAGAGCGAGACCCCATCTCTACCAAAAATAGAAAGAAAATTAATTGGACAGCTAAAAATATATATATA